>JAJMKR010000034.1:0-31195 GCA_030563945.1 Geotrichum australiense | reverse complement strand
TATTTAGAGAGTTAGCTTATCTTTTATTTTTTATTTTTGTGATACTCATACTTATAGAATCTGATGATGTAGACCTCAAAAAGATTCAGTCTTACGCATTTTCGTGAAGAAAAACTTCAAGAAAGTTGGTGCAATTACAAACTAAGAGTTTTTCCTAGTTTTAAAGCATAGAAGGAACCTGAACAGATACTTACGGCGAAAGCTTGAATACGCTTTTTCAATGCCTTTTTTTTAAGGTACCATGTGCTTTATTCTGACTTTTTTGAACTTTCAAATGATTTCAACTTCATAATCACTTATGCTTTCAAACTTTTATAGTAATACCACCTACATGTTATATCGCAAGAATGCTATGTGTACCGTTCATACATCACATTTCGAAAACTCCAAAAATTGACCTTTTCTACCAGAACGTTTTAGTAGTTGTGAAAAAAGGGATTAGTAAATTAAAATTTTTTCTTCATATTAATATTCATTTAATATCCGGAGTAAAAGTAAGGCTGGCTTCATTGTAAAATCAGCGTCACTCTTCTTGTTTGAGGGTGCTGTTTCTTTTCCTCTTTACAAAAGAGAGCTTCAAAGAGTGCTTTCAAGCCTCCAACTTATAACAAAAGCCACTTCCACATCTGCAAACACACTATTTACATCTGTAGCGCTACCGCAATGGCTGAGCATTTTTTGAATGATCTGATTTTGGGTTGAGAAAAGATTCAAAAGAATAAAAAAAATAAAGCATACTGCAGGAATTGGCTTTTTCTTGAATTCTTGTTGCTGTGGCTCCAACCGATATTCAGATCTCGTAGCGTGTAGTTAAGCTCTCGGGCCCTTGCATATTGATACCACAAAGTTTCGGCTATTTGTATACTGTAGCTGTGATTTACGTTGACAGCTGTACTGCAAACCACAACAAGCGAAATGGTGTTTTGCTGACAAAAGTGGTAGACTCTAACAATGTCACAAGTTTTTGACAAGTCATAGTATTATAGGTACAAGACGAAATGGTAAGGACAAACATGAACTGGTAAAAGAGTTAGTTTTGCTTTTACTTTTTAGTATCGCGAATTTGTGGCATTTTGTATGAATGCTCAATGTATAACCTGATGCAGCTGATATTGACAAAATGAGTTTAATCTCAGAGTTTGTTTTGTAGATGAACAATACAAGTTATCAAAGTTTTAGTAGGTCTCAGTTAGCAAAACTCTCTGAAAATTTGGGGTCAGCTACTTTCAGGCAAAAATATTCGAAAAACTATCAGTATTGAACAGGAAAACTGTCTGTTGGTATCCGAGAGCCCTTAATTGGAGGGTTTGGGATCGGTACAGTACATTTAATCTGATTTGTGTGACAATGCTCTGCTCTCCATATTTCTGAGATTGTCTTTCCGTTTGGGATGCCATAACACAACAACAGTATGGCTTGTCATTCGTCGCTAAAAATCCATTTTTGAAGAGAAGTTAGTTTTCTGAAAAAACGTGCGTAATGCTAAAGTGTCTTTTCGCACAAATGTGACAGGTATTGTGTGACTTGTCAATAGTTGGGTGTGAAACTCATGGTGAATAGATGCAAATACTTGTGATCAATGTTGTTATTTCCCAGAACGTGTAGAGCATTGGGGGTTGAGCCGGTTGAAATATCAGGTGCTTACTCGGAAAGTTCTTCGGTGCAGTTAATAATATACGTGTAATTGTAGTGGGACAAACCTCAAACTTTCACAGTACCAGATTTAAAGCTTAGCTTGTGAGCTGAAAAGCCGGTACCAAGTTTAGGGATTTCATTGTCGGTGAATGGGTATAGACAAGTTTCGAATAGTAGTCTGCTAACTAATAACGTGTAAAAGTGTCAATAAATTTATTTTCAATCCCCGAGGGTTTCTAGTAATGTAACTAGTTTCTCTATTCAGGGTGGCAAATTATTTTTTCATTTAGTTAGCACCAGCACTACTGTTTACATAGAACTTAGTGGCTAGTCACTGTTAGCATCTCATCATACTCGCTATAAAAGCGGCAATTACTAAATATTAGCTACCAAGAGTAATGCTTAGAGTCATCTTACGTTAATGGAAAGGACGGTTCAAGTCTAATGTAAGAGTAGCAGATTTACCTGGTAATGTCTAAACATTATGTACTAGATTCATAAAGTAGAATTCTGTGCACCGACTCACCAACTACAACAAATGTAGCGATTGATCAATCAAATTGTATATACCAATTCTACCTAAGTGTCAGGACATAAATAGATTTAATGAAATCACACCTCTTATTGTTCTAAAAAAAGCTGGTTTGACATATCCTGAAATATCTGTCATGGTATAGAATCCTCGTATCCAATCCATAACCAAGTCAACGTGTGCCTATGCGCACATACGCACGCATCTCCTATGTCCCATTCTTCTGAGAACTAAATCATTCGTTCCATCTTGGCCTACGTGTAACTGAGGAATAGATAAATAGTTGGCTTTTCACTCCTTCTCCTGGGAGAGATTAGAAGCCATTACGACAACACCATGTACTGTACTAATGCCACCATTCTATTTCCCTCCTCAGGAAAGACCCTTCAGCAGGCCTGACCCACTAGACAGGCCTCCTTCACTACAAAAGCCCTTTACCCTTATTCAGTTACGCTGCCAAAGAGCGGACATAATTTAGTCTTGATGATATTACAGCCCTAACCCTACTAGTATAAATACGTAAATTTATCATTCCACTCTTCAATACAAACCTCATCGGTTCCACTTCATCAAGTCTTTAGTTAAACATTATTGCTTGAATCAATTGTACTAATCCTCATCTCCCCTGAAGACATAAATCTGATACCCATGGCCTTACGACAGTAGGTATGTGAAATGGTATTTACTAAACTAAACCAGACAAAAGTATGACCACACTATTCTCCATAAGTAGACCTTCTAGTATATCAAAGACTATTTTCAAACTCGATTAATTATTATCTGGAGCTTGAATGTTTCCCGTATTGACTGTAACATTTTTCTGCAAGCCTTTCACCTTTCATTTAGTGTTTCTGAAACAAAAGTCCTTTAATTCATAAATTTGTATATTATCAGTTTGTATTTACTGTTTTGAAAGCCCATAATACTAAGCTCTATTTTGAAGATTTTACGGGAATGGTTGAGTTTTCTGGATTTTTCAGTAGATGTACGGTAGAATTTCACTTGAAATACAAAAACACATTGTCAAACATTTTTATGGTTGATGAACCTTTTCTTCTTGAGTTTCTTTTTATAATAGGAGTTTTCTGACTCGGTGATTTTGTTTAGAAAACTTGATACTAGCATATTTTCTTGAGTTTCCCGAGGAGTGACATATTTACTATTCAAGGGATCAGAGATATTGATGGGCCATATTCCAGTATTTCGTCTTCTTCTACTAGATGTATTTTCTCTTGGCCTTTTTCAAAGCTTAGCACCTAGCTTTTGGATAAAGCTTTAGAAAAAACTAGTTGCCTGTAACCGGTCTCTTGGGTCGATAATCACTGTCGCTTGTGTATAATCTGTATTTAGCATTGAAAGAGCCATAGCAAGACACAACCAAGCGCCCTAAAATATGAAAAGTGTGACTATCAGTGATTTCTTCCTGTCCCTTTTTTTGAATTCCCGTTTATGCCGTATTGTAGATATCTTCATGACGAATTTTCAATATCAGAACTTCTGTAATTGGCCAACAAAGCTTTTTTTATAGATTTCTCAGATACACCAAGTGTCTTAACGGAGAAACCATCTTCAGTTAATTTTTTTCTTTTTTTTTATAGTACTCTTTGGATAGATCTTCCAACACATCTTTCTCACTTTAACTGTCCCCGTTTAGTTTGTCTGATACACTAAACGCCATTAGCTGTATAAAAGTATGAGAAGGGAACCTCCGGTCGCCTCCTGTGAAAGTATATAGTCAGCTAGTTGTACTCCTGCTCTTCTGTAAGTTTTTTTATGTTACTCTCCTATTCTGATTCTCCCTGTCAATCTAGTTCTGTTGACTGAGTTCACTCTCGCAGCTTTTCCGACTAATAACCCTTTCTCAGCATCTAATATTGCAAATTTCAGATTCCCTTCTTAAGTTTTTACCACTTTTATTGTTGAATAATAGAGGTTTGAAAAAAGTGGCATTTCTAAATGCAATCTTATGTGTAGATGAACAGAAAGAGAAATATAAAATACAGACGGAAAAAACCAGTAAAGTCACCAGAATCTTTATAATAATTAGATGCCATTGACTTCTTTATTCACAGCTAGTGAAAGCAAATACAAACGCTAAAAATGCCCTAGAATGTTTATTTCCCAACATTTGAATAATACGGACGTACAAATAATTTAATAACAGCTCGTTTAGAAACCATATTTGTCAAACTAAAAGCTAACAAGACTTTCATGATCCTGTTGCAAGTACATATATGAAAAAAATTGAAATTCCAAGTGATGGATAGAAAGATTTAGACATTCTCTATAATATTCAAAAAAGTTCTACTTATGAAAAATATTGCTATACCTTTGTTTAATTTAAGACAATATTTACTATTTTGACGAAATTTATATTCTTGAAAAGTACTGAGATTTTACGTTTTTCAGTGAAAATTATGTGACTCAAAGAGTGATCGGTTCACAAAGTCATACTGTATATGAGCTGATGATTTGTGACAATCTGAATTTTGGATCTCCGAAAAACTTTCTGACCAGGTGCGAGGTTGCAGGTAGTTGATGTCAAATCTCAATTTGATCTTGAATAAGATTGTATTTTAGCAAGGATCTTTTGGTTGGTATATGTAATGAAACTATGCAAGTAACTTAACAGATCTATATTGCAATATCTCAGACCTTGCGCCAGTCAAATATCGGTTTGCACTAGTGCAGGGCCAGAAAATAGTGGTGAGCTATTGTATAGCTAAACAAACCTTTGCCCGCTCGACCGAACCATAGATTATTATAATAACGCACTGATTACTTGTGTTTATAAGTTTCGTTACGTTTCCTATAGTTAGATAAGAAACTCCAACGTAAATTCATCTACTAGTAGTTAATAGTCACTTGTAGCGACAACCACCCGACTATTAAATAGTCTCAAGACTTTATTTTATTACAATACTGAACTTATGACTCTTTGCGCTTTAAGTCCAGGATGACTATATACTCTTATAATACAAATGATAGATGAAGAATCCGAAAGTTAAGAGGTCTGATTTAACAGCTGTTAGCATATTTTTGAATTCTAGTTAGTTTATATGAACAGTAAAGTTCTGGAATATGGTTAATCATTATTATTTGTTTATTACCATACAACCACTTGCATGTTACATAGTGTTTAGCTAGTTGAAAAACTAATACTACTCGGTATATAAACTACTTTTCTAGACCCATTCATGCACTGTTAGTGCCAACTTTATTACAACCGTAAGCGTTCTTTATAACATTACAAGGAGTCAGGGACAGGATAAATGGTGAGTTGAGTGGCCGTTACTGACACGATCAAGATAAATATGGAACTTTCTTAGATGACTGTCTTTAGGAAAGGCTAGATATTTCTGTATACGAAAGTTTGAAAGATTATTTATGCCTACAGTATATCAGGCAGCAAGAGGAGAAACATATAATAGTGTGTTCAAATACACAGTAAACTTAACTTGTACAACTACTGTAGTATAGAATTTTAAGATAATTGGAAGCGCCAGACACGAAAAGGCGTCATAATACAAAATTGGAAGGAAAAAATTACAATACTACATAAATCGAGACTGTTAGTCCGGAAGTATCTTGTGGGGAGATTAAGGAAAGTCAGCATTATGTACAGTACATATAGGTTTTTTTTTGGGCTCGAAGAGGGGGTCAAAGGGGGTCGAGAATGTAGTGTGGTGAGATAGGTATTTTAGTTGCGTTCAAAAGCTTTCATTCCCTCTTCAACTGTTTTATTAATCTTCTCAAAACTCTCTTGCATCTCTTGAAAATGTAACTTCATTTCCAAATAATTTATTTGCAATACGTGGATTTGAGCATTCTTTTCTTGCAACTGAATTTTTAGTTCTTCGTTTTGTTTACTAAGATCTTCAAAAACCTGGTTTTTTTTAATCCTGGCTTTTCGAGAGTACTCACGGTTTCTTTCTCTTGTTTCTATTTCACTGAGCATTCTTTTGCGAGTATTTAATGTTGGTGATATATCTCTGTGTTCTAACCCTAGCTTTGGAGCATAATCTTCGAACTGTAAGATATTTTCCGTAGCTTCTGGGGTGTTGTTCAATCTGCGGAAGCTTTGTCGACTGACGGGTGATTCTGAGGCTTCCCGGCTTATTGTGCAACTTTGTGTCCTGGGCGAGGGTAAGTTGTGACGATGAGAGAAAAATATTATTGCGTCGTCCCAAGTATTGTTGTCGCGTTTATCTAACACCTTTTTGTCTTTAGGTTTCTGATAGGAGTTTGATTTTTTGGATAGGCTCACTCGTTCAGTTGACTTAAAAGGATGAAAGCCTATATCACTTGCACAGCTGGGAAGTTTTGGGAGCGTGTTTGACCCAGTTAATATCCCGCTACTTTCGGAGTTCTCACAAATATTTAAAGCTGGTAACCGAAGACAATCCGGTGAATATGATGACATTTTAAAGCCAGTGTTGAGGGCTGTAAGGCAAGAAGACATGTAACCTTGGTAAAATTTGAAACACAATCGTGGTAGCAGAAGTATAACAATTTTTACCAAATGGGCGAAAAAGAGATCTATATATAATGTAAAGGGATATGAAGCTAATGCAGTCTAAACAGGTTACTTGCAAAAAAACATCTCGCGTCAGAGGAAGGTTCTTTGTGGAATAATCGGTCAAACTAGCTCCAATTACAACGGTTTGCAGAATACTGTTACGTTAAGAATCAGAATATTATACGTCAAACAACGCAACTTTGCAAATTCCAAATATGCTGCTAAATATATTGTTATATCTGTTTACAGATGGCATAAAAAATAAAAATAAATATATACAAAATAGAATCGAAGTTGCAGCCTCCTTTTCGATAAGAAATAAAATTGGAAAATCAAAAACTCTTAACATTCTCTCGCCATCCGGAGTTATGGTATAGCAATAGTTTGTATGGTATGTCTATTGCCCCTTATAAGTGATGCGGAGGGTTGATTCAAAAAGCAGAGTAGACAATTTTTGATATATCGGTATTATATTTGACGACAGAATAGCAACGAGACAATAAGAACCTGGATGACATTACAACAAAAAAACACACAGTGCTATTTGATTTTAGATGACGTCGCTAGTTTAACGTCGTAGAAAAGGCACAAAAGAGTCTTATCAGTGTACTTTTTAGTGATAACTGTTGTGCCGTACTAGTGTAAATGAAGCTACCAACGAGTTCGTCATAATGAGTTGTATTTTATATCTCCGATTCATCATCTGATAGTTGTATTCATTCAAAGATTGTACTATTTAGAGACGGCATCTCGTTTTGTCTAGACTTTAAAACTTTTTTTGAGACCAATCGTGACAAATCAAACTTGGAGGGGACCACATGGGTCATAGTTTTCTTCTCTCATTGTGTAAATTTTCCAATCCGTTCTGTGATGTCTAGATGGCAGCTAATGCTACTCTGCCTTATCGACAATTAGTGAATATTTCCAACAACTTTCTTTCATCTGGACCTATATAGAATGTAACTCTACAAGCAAATACAACTACCAGATAGTTCAGAGTATTCTGAACTAAAAAATATTCAGTATAGGTTATACAGTAGACTAGTCTACAAGCGTATATAAATAAGCCATTCTTATCAGAACCTAGTGCTGTATCCTGGAAGCCTTCAAGGGTAAATTCCGCAAAACAAAAAATGCAGTCATCTATAATGGGTCTGACTCTAAGAGACTCATTCAAAATAGTGGACATGCCACGGTAAGGTTCAATTGAAATCAGAGCCCCTTTTTTGGTTATCAATAGCAAGGCTTGACCACGACATGCTGATTGCTTGCTATTAGTTTTTTATCTAAATACTGATAAATAAAATCTGTGGAGTAGTGATATAACTTGTGGCAAATAACTAAGCCTTTTTCGAGAAAGATTCTTTCGAGGTTTTTCAAAATCAGCTTGGTTTTGTACAAGGTCTACTCGTAAAACTTGTTTGCATTCGTACGCAGAGTAGCATCAACTTTAAGTAAAACCTGTCGTTTTCCGTATACCCTTTGGTTGATTTTGAATCTTCCACTACAGTACGCTCACTCCAATTAGTTTTTGGGAGCGGCAAGCTACTGTACATGTTCGCTTTTACCGTTCTCAGGGAGTGACTCCTATACCAAGTGGCGGCTATGTTTATATTCTAAAAGAAAAGAAAGAAAAAAGATTCATTTTCATCTTGCCACTAAAATAAACTGGCATGGCTGTATGGTTGACATTGGTTGTCAAACTCTAAAAATCGGTAACAAAAACTCGCGTCAGGATATAAATGAAAATTATAACCTCACAGTGTTACTCCACTACTCTCTTGGTGGTAGCCGTTTTAGCTCTTTTACCTTTTTAGGGAACAATTTGAGAATAGGGGTCGCTCAACAATGCCCATTTTTTCAACAGCAAAGTGTATCAAATTGTGTTCTGGAATAATATTTTATGTGTTTGTAAAGCCCATTAAAACATGTGGTAGGGCAAGTCTAGCATGACCATCAATCATCATTTACAACTTTTTGCTTAGCAGACTCCTCCTAATTAGCGGAAAGTGCACGCTAGTAGTATAAATTCAGGGAGGCTTTATTTTTCGATTTTTAACGAGTGTCAGTTCACATTGATCTTTACAGCTTAAAGTGAACTTGGAATGAATTGCAGTTTGAGGACTACTTTGATAATTACGAGATATATATTCTAAAGAAAATTTCTTATTATGCACTTGCAAAGTATTTTGTGGAGAAATCTGTAATCCTGAAAACTAGCAGTGGCAGTATAAGTAAAGTTGCATAGCTAAACGCAAATCCCAGATATTTGTTTACCTATGTTGAAAACTTTTTAGCCAGAATCAAATTCTTTACTACCTACCATCAGTTTATCAATTCCATTCAAAGTTATGTTCTGTTATTGCCGATATAACGCTAGGTGACTACATCACTGTATTGTGGGAATTCTGGCTGTGGATGACTTGTTTTGTCAGTGTGATTCATTGTAAGCTCGCGATATTACTTCAAATCCTCGTCGTATGTGACTGGTGCTAACTGAATCGAGTTTCTTTACTTGAAGGGTTTGCGTCTTTTTCCATTCAGTTCACAAATGTCATGTCAAAGCGAGTCAACTTGATATTGAAAAGCTTTTTAATTTATTCTTTTGGAATTGTTGCAAGAATAAAAATGAGCCAATATCATAAATATTGCAATATTCGAGATCTACCTCGCAATTACTAGACCGTCAGAAAGCAAATACTACCACAAGGTCCACACAAATAGATGAAAAACACAAATAATTTTGTGCCACATTTTTAGCCGATGTGGGCTAGACTGAAAATCAATAAACTAACCGACGTTATGCAGAATTTTGCTTTACAAATAGACGATTGTACCTTCCGTTTTGTTGTGTGATGAATTGTGCGCAATTATGAGTAAAAGCGATGGTTCAGAGATGACTACATGTTTATTGAGAATTCAGCATTATTTGTGAGTCAAGTGTGGATACTTGACGTGAGGGATATCTTGGATATTGAAAAGCCGACCAGATTGCGATATGACTACTATGATATACACCAGTAATATATCCGCTCGTAATGACTGTTTAATATTGAACTTACTGAATACAGTTAAGAGAAGGTGAATTACATTATCAATTAAGAAAAAGAAAGGCTCGGTACAGATTTGCTGCTAATTCTCCTGATCAAACTTCAATATAAGCAAAACAATTTGATCTAAATCTGATAATAGAAAGAAACTTCTTATTTTCAGACTCTACTGGCACTGGTAGGCTGCCTTTCTTCAACTTGAAGAATCACCACAAAATTGCGTCCACAAAATTGCATCCACAAAATTAGCAAAAGCTAAAAGTTATAACAATGATTTATCTCTATTAAAAACAATGTTAATACAATATGAAATTGACTGTTTAACGTAGTACAATCTGTCGCTAAAAAATAAACATAATATTATGGTATCCAAAGCTCACCATATGAATCGATACTACTTTATTAGTAATAATGCAGTATGATACACATCAAAACATGTGTTTGGAAACTTTGGAGCTTTTTGAAGCCGTTTTTCAAAATACTCACATTAATAAAATCTCGTAGCTAGTTGTTTTCCAATTTTGAAAAACTATCAATAATTCAACTATCCAACTCTTTGAAACCTTCTCGGTATATACCCACATAAGTAAAGTGTTAAATGCATGCCCATGGTGCTCTACCTCTCTCACAAACAAAAGACTGTTAAAGATTCATATTTTTTTTCTATAAATCTTGCAAACAGTCTTATAAATAAATCCCTGTCAGTTCAAAAAAACTATATTAGCCAAACTTTTGCGGTTTCCTCTGATTTGTACTGCACTGTACACAATGCACTACACATAATAAAAGATAGTGCAGGGTGGCAAAAACAGCTTTTGTCAACGCAGAAATAGTTTTTTACTAGTATTTTGGATATTGTAAGTTTAGCATACAAGCTTTGAGGGTACAGTTGTATAACATTATAGTAACACTTATCATCATTACAAAGCATCCGCTAGTGCCATATTTGTTTGAATATTTTGCAGGTGCATCTGCATAATATTTGTGGAGCAAGGTGGCAAAAACCAGGTTTCAAAAGTATCTAATGTTTTTTTGAAACTGTGAGCTTCAAAATGGTTTTTTCACCTTTCAGAGAGCTAGCAATGGTAAAAGATATCTTTCGGAGATTTAAAAAGCTATGATTGACGTCCAATATCTAACGAAACCTTGGTGTGTAGACAGATATATAGTAAGCTATAGTGTAAGGTGGTCAAAAGTGATTTTGAACAATAAAAAAACCTTATACTGAAGAGCTTTGTTTGCTAAATGATTCTTGGAATAGTATGAGTTATATGTTTGACTTGCAAAACCTCTTGCAAGGTTAAATTTGTACTGTTCCGTTATTTCAAAAGGTTTTCATAGACCGGGATATCTGTACATGTACACATGTTTTCGAAAAGCCTAGACCTGATAAAGAACTAGTTAAATTTTCAACAAGTCTCGATGATTGTGGACTTTATCAAAAACGTTTTTGGTGCGTTTGCAGATAACAAGTTTTAATAGAAGGTGATGAAAACAGCTTTTTGAACAATAAAATGAAAATTAAAAAATCCGTCTGTCAACCAGTTTGATGAGCAATCAAAACCCATGCGATATTATGAACTATGGATTTTCTAAATTCACAGAAAGTTATATACTGGGATTTTTGAGAAGGACTTTTAGGACACACACATAGTAAGCAAATGTGCAATGTGGTCAAACCAAATCTGTAAATATCTGGGCAAAATTGTGGGGACTTATACTTCTAACAACTTTTAAGGGCATTTTTGGGATGCTAATAGACTCATAATAATAATATATTTCCGCGGCCTATTAGAGTCCAATTACTGTAGTACTGACGTTCTCAAATAGCGTTTTGGCGTATCAAGCTGGCAACCTACAGTGAGATGCAACAAGCAAAATTTTCTTGTGTCTCAAGGTCGGCAAACAATCTCAAATAGCTTAAAACGTTACAAAAAATCTTGCAAAAGAAGCGTAATAAAGTAGTAATTTTTTGAATAAATCAGTGATTCATAGGATTTTTTATTTTGAGCAATTCACACAGATATTGAAGAATGCTTGATTCATTATTGACTACGCCAAAATGTTTGGGAAAGCTCAGCGAGTATTGATATCTTTGGAAATGCGTTTAGATGCGCATGTACAATATGTAAATGACTTGGAAATATTAGAATGTTGAAATATATAAAGGTTGCAAGCCTTTTGCTCATTAGCGAAGATAGAGTCTGACTACACATTTCAAGATTTATTCTTTGAGCTAGGGACCAACTTTGCGCACTTAGAAAAAAGTGCTTACAACGGAAATAAATATTGTAGTCCTTATTTGAGATTTTAGTCTAACAACCATGCCTAATACTTTGTTATGCTGGCTGGTTTGATATCTTGGAAACTATTATCCGCACCGTTTGTAGGAATCTTTGACCCGTACAAATTTCTCAATGTCATCGTGGTAAAGGTTTTTCAATACAAACCGGTTCCACAGGACATTATTCTTTTTGTTTTTATTTGGGAGATTTTACAACCATCTAAAATCAATATAGTGCTAAGATTTATTGTTCTGGACCATTTTGCATCCAATGCTAGCTGAAGTCTGGAAAGACTTTCGTTATTTCTAGATATTATTTATAGTCTTTGATAGAATTAGAGACTGTTCAAGTTGCAAAACTGCAAAGCTTTCAAGTCCCACCTCTGTATTTGCAAAACTAGCTATTCCCACTTTGCGCTCTAGCCTACTACTATAATACGCTGTAAGTTTTTTCAAAAGACAACATTATCTGGACTTTTAATAAATTACACTTAATTGTGTATAGATTTGTGATCTTTTGAAGCATTCAAAAGTTAAAAGTTGTGTGCAAATTTTTGACTTTCATATGTTTGTTTTAAAAAGTCTTTTCTTCCACCTTGCACTATTGCTCACTTTATAAATATTTCAAAATAATTATTCAGAGTTTCCGTATTCATTAGGTTTTGCTGAAGTTTTTGCGCTGGCCCGTCGCATGGTATTACCACAAAAATACACCAGCTAATGATTTGAGCTACAAAAATTTGATAACTATCTATTCATTACAAAAAGTTGCTCTTACCACCTCGCAATCTAGTTTACTATTTGCTTCAATCAAAATACTTTTCAAAAAGATGAATATTTATCGGATTCTGATGATTTTAGTTAACTGGCTTATATTATAAAAAGTTTAAGCTACTCCTAAAGTGTTTGAAGTCTGTTTAATTGTCATACTTTTAGAAAATCATTTACTCATTCGAAATAGCAGGTTTTACCACCTTGCACTATAAATCACTATGTAAAGAAAGATGTTAAGATAATTTTTGAAAAGTTCAGAGCCAATTACACTCTGTACAAGTTATGACTAGTTTAAATAACACTAGAATAGTGCTGAAACCTTTATTGTCAATATAACAATTACTGTACAATTTTTCAACTCCCACTTGTTCTTTTGATAACCTTGTTTCGACCACCTTGTATCAAAACATATCGTGCAATAGTAACCCTGCACATTTATTCTTTTTTAGAAAAAAAGTAGATACCGGTCAACTTTCATTATCCATTTAACAAACACGTAGTATATCCAAGCACATATGAACTATATGAACCTCAATTCTATAAGCTGAATTTCCATAAATTAAGCACATTCCTCTAATGTAATAATAAGAATTCACATAAAGCAAAAGTTACACAGCGTAACAAATTTTAACAGACAATATATGAGCTTGAATACACATGCTGAAATCTGATTGAAATGTACACTAGTACTAAGTTTCCATGCAATTAAATGAACCGCAACTATTAGCAACTCGACTAGTGATTACTAAAATATTGGCGCGATATCCATTAGACGAGTACGATAGCGGCATGTGTCTTTACCAATACAACACCTCTCTTCTACATCTAGAACAAATATTGAAACCTTCTTATACAATCTTTTGTTACCAAGGGCTTGACTCTATCCACTAAATACCACAAAAATTCTTTTGGCCAGGTCATCACCGACCCAGTCTCTGTAACTTTTGATACTTGAAATGGTGAACCTGAGCAAGATACATTCTCTGACTCCATAGATTCTAAATTGTAGTACCAGGCTACTAATACCTCCTGATTCATGCTTCAATTTTTAATCGATCTATCCAGTGATACTCTAGTAATTTTGACATATAACGATAAAAACAAGTTGTATCAAATTTGTCGAACCTACGATACATCAGAATCATTAACTTAACCCCTATTTAAGAGCCGCATCATGGCTCCACATTGTTTTTAGGATCTTGCATACACCAGGTTCCAAATGCCAGATACTGGCCATCGAGTTCCATATCCCAAACTGAAAACGTCAATTCTCGATTATTTATATAAAATTAACGTTCAACGTGTTTACTAGCAGACCTTTAGACCCCTTCTAGTCTTCAATATCCTGCTTAGCTTTTTGAGTCTTTAGAACTGAGGTTTTTATCATTATTGCTAGACAAGATCATTAGTCTTTAGCTGCAATACTTTTAAATTAGTGTATGATATGGATACACTATTTCTTGTCTTTGGTGGACCTGACTTTGATACCAGACCGCTAATACTAGAGGTACAGTTTTAATAGCTGAAGCTAATAGAACCAAGCTTACTGTGTATGATGCTCAATTGATCCATCTCCTTATTCCTACGTCTCAATTCTCAATCCTTAATTTTCAGTTTTCAATTGCCAATTCCAAATTTTCTCTATTTTCTGCACAGGCCAATCAATCCCCCACAATCCACTTCCACCTTACACATATAAGCACCTTTCCCATAATCAGAAACTTCTATTCCACGTTATCTCCAACAACCCTTCACACGAATCAACAACAAAGCAAAGACCCAATAAAGCAACACCTAGACCGGCCATTAAAAACGGGCTAAAAATAAAGAAAGTTATAGAAGCTTTCTATAATAAGTGGATGGACTTAAATGTAAAGTCCGCTATTGAAAACTCTAAATCTAAGGTCATATTGAGACATTTGTCCGGGTTTAAGTGCCCATGTTTCTAGATACAAATCTAAAAAGTGTTGAACCTTTCATAAATTAGTTATCCATCTCGTAAAGCAAAGAAAGGCATCACCATTATCATCATCTAGAGATTGATTGTTTATTATTAAAGATAAAATTATGAAAAAAATAGCAAGAAAACTATATATGAATGAAATGTATGTGTAAGTGTGTGTGAGTTACATATGGATATATTATAAACTGGATTTTCCAACCTTCTGGAAAGAAAAAAAAAAGCACCAAAGAGTCTGTGAATCCTGCTTCACTCCCACTTCCCGTGTGAAATCCAAAAATGAGTCTCTGTTAATCAATAACAAAGAATGAAATTAATTTGTCTTGCAAAGATCGCGCTGCACCTGTTTCAACATCTTTTCCAGGTCTCTAATTCTGTTGTCCATTTCCCTGGTGTAAGTTTTTAGCGTAGCGTTTTCAGCTTCCGATGCTCTCAGCCTACTTATCAACTCCTGGCTTCTATCAACTTTTAGCTTGAGCTCGTTGTTGTCTGCTTCTACTTCTGACAGTCTCTGTTTCAGCATCTGATTCTGTTTAGTAAGCTCATTAAACTGTGCCTTCTTTGAATTTCGCGATCTTTTAGCATATAAACGATTTCGGGCTTTTCTCTGCTCTTCGCTAAGTGTGTTTTCAGATGTTGCTGTTGTGCTGCTTCGCGTAGTTGTAGTAGATCTAGATCTAGGTCTAGAATCGGCATTTGAGGTCGATGCGGATGTAGATGGCACAGAATCAGACTCTTCAACTGGGTCCTCTCGTAGCTCCCGTTTCGCTTCTGAAGCTGCTTGTAACAGCATTGCTGGCGAAACTGTATTTTGAATATTGAGGTCTAGCGGTGCTTCCGTAGCAGCATTGTTTTGTGATGGGACAGCCCAAGACTCGGCGTTCACCATGGGAGTCTCAGGAATGCTTGCATTGGTAGATAGTTCAGGAGTCAGTTGAGATATTAAAGTGGAGTAATCAATCTCTTCAGTAAAATTATCAGTATTGGCATCTAGACTTCTTTGTATCGATCCGAGACTAGTATTTGTGAATTGCGTTTCTTCTTTAGAAAGCCAGTCTTTTAGAGGGAAATCAGCGTCAAAAGAAGAGTTACCCATATTAGATTCAGGGTCAAAAATGAAATTTTGGTTTTCAGTGGCATCAAAATTATCAGCCTCTAATGAAGGGTCATTAATGTCATCTTCTTCGTCGTCCTCGTTATCGTTCACTAACGCAGGAGGATCAGAAAATTCGTGGGAGTTCTGGTCCCAGTCGTCCATGTTCATACTGTTATTGGTATCTTCAGGGACTATGGAAGTGTACTCCATGCTGTCTGTAGCTAGTAGGTTCGATCCGTAGTCAAAGGGTGCTGAAATTTGTTCAGGTTGGAATTCAAACATTGTTGCTGCTGTATATTATAAGGGTGTTTTCATTAAGTTGTGTGTTGCAGATAGGGGCAATTAATTACTACACAAAATCACAGAGAGTTGGGTTGAAATTTTTTTCTTTTCCTTCTGTGACGAGCCGTATAGCAAAATGGATGAGAATACACAAGGGGTATTGGGGTGGTTTTACAGAGTGGTAGGTGTCTTTTCTGAGTCAGTCGAGATAGCCTTAGATTAGGAATATTCAATTAATGTATCTTGGGGAATGGGAGAATATTGAAAAAAAATAAAAAAAAATTGGGAAATTTGCGAAACGGTGGCAAATCCTGGACTTAAATAAAAAAAATTGGTTAGGGAAAACAAAACAAAGTTTATTAAAAATGCTATTTCCATCCCATCCATTCATTCATTAACTACCCACACAAAACAAGGCAAAACAAAAATTTAGAATACAGCCGTTTTTCCCACTATTGTTTTTGTGCTCTCGGTTCTTATCTTTTGCCGTTTTTTTTGCATTTAGTAGATTCAGCATTTTTGCTGATAATGTGCCATCTCAGTATAGTATTAAGTTATAGTGCGACCATGAAGAAGATTCCATCCAGAACCTGCCACTGTTCGCATTAGAGGCACTACACTGCCATTTCTTTACCTTTGAATCCAGATATCACCGCTATGGAAGTATAGGAGGAAATGACAATAAACAGTAAGAAGCACACCACGGTATATCCCTGAAAATCTCAATACAACAAAAACTACGGTTCGATATCTAAGAGACTGACATCTACTTAAGCTGGTTGCAAATCTCAACTTTTGTATTGGTGTGCACGTATGCTAAAATAAATACAAGTACACACTGCCTCTATTTGTAATCAAACTCAATCGAAAAAGTGTACTAGTAGATATAACTTAACCAGCTCACATAAACGCTGATATGTTGGGAAAGGTTCGTGATTGAGACATACCGGCATATATAGAACGGCAACATATCTAGATATCTGTCGATTGGATAAATTTACCCACCCATCTACACCCCACCTAAATCCCCGATATTCGGGTTTGATTCTTTGCATGGACATTAAGCAAGTTCGTTCTATCTGTTTCTATCTTCGTTAGAAGTTACAACCATCACTACACCAACGCATCTCCTATCACAACGACTGTTGGAATCTCTCAGAACAACCATGTGATAGAGCCGAACTAGAATGAGCAAGCCGACTTCGATAATAGATAGATTGTTCACTGGTACGCACAAAATATCGTCAGATCCGAATGTCGGATGTAACGTTCATCTCTAGACTTGAACTAGCTGCAGTTATTACAGAATATACCACCCTGGAAGGTTGAATCTCCAGACTAATTCCAACTCAATTCGATCTGAAGGGCCTCGTGAGCTCTAGTACTTGAATCATAGTGTAGATCTGCATGACCGACTAGCACAGTCTCTGTTTTTTTGATAATGTAGATATAGTGCTTCGGTTAATTTCACTAGTATAGCGAAGAATATCTGTCTTCGGTCAAACTAATAGCCCTAGAATTAGAATTAATATGATAGCCTAACTGTGCTAATCTGTTCTGGCTAGTATTTGTTGACTCATGTTGACCCAATACCACCAATCTTCCTTGAAACCTAGTTTTCGTTATATCTAGTTTATATAGGATCCTTCTAAACGGTTCTATGCCAACAATCAGCATCTCTCAAACACTTCAACATTACGGACCAACCCAGCTCCGTACATCTCTTGTGAATAAATATATCCAATAAATATTAGAGATAAATATTAAAGATTTAGGCTACAAAAAGGGGCAGGAGGCTTTGCTTTGAGCAATTAATATCGATACTAGTAAATAATTAATCAGCTTTCTTTATCTTATAGTAGTACGCGATATCTGTACACACACCAACAAACGTCAGTTTCAACTTTGGTAAAAATTCGATACGAGCAAGTTTAAGCAACAGCAAAATATACAGCTTTTTTATTTTTTGCACGTTTTACAAAAAGTTAATATATTTTGGTTTTTATTTTTTGCATCCACTTTTGCATAAATTCCGTTTATTCTTGCCATAAATCAAAATTAATACTCACTCACAACCCTGAAGGCCAGCTTCAGCAATCACTGCCCCTACATTATCTACGAGATAATTCTTTTGACCCTGAGCATCGCCCATTCGTAACGTATCGTAAGAAAATGGTATGATATTATAGCCCCGTTGGTATTACTATATTATCCCCCATCCACATAGTCTAACCAGTTCACTTTTTGGCATACTATCCTGCTTTTTTGTGTTGCGTTGGTTCGAATATTTTAGAGCATTCCACTGACCCTAAAATTTGTGCGCGGCAATACCTACATCGTCTTAGTCGTTGACAAAACCGAGTCGGTGCGCACAGTGCGACCCCGACTTACCGAAGCTCTTCAATCCCACCTCACCGCATCAGTCTCCCTCGACGCCAACGACGAAGACTCCATTCCAATCCCAACCCCCAAATCGGCCTTTTTCGCAGCGCAAGCTTCACAGCCAGCGGCAGCAGCAGCAACAGAAGCGGCGGCAACCCCTACCACCACTGAAAATGAGGAAGAGCCTAAAATGGTGGTAGTGGAATCTGACGTCAGAATTGGAAAATTCGTAAAAGAGTCTACTTTGTTTGTGGATATGCTTGATGACGAAACTTTTGAAAAGTTCAAAGAACATGATACATTTGCTTTAGCAGTTGGGAAGGAAGAAGAGTTTTTTGTGGAAAAGTCCAAGTTTGATGATCCTGAGTTTGATGGTTGATGTGTTTTGTATAAAATGAGATGTAACAATTATACACGCTCGGATGTTTCAAAGGTTGTATCAATTGAATGGATGATTCTACTCTGTAATTCGCTAAAAATACCGGTTGTTGTTGTAGATTTATTCTCATTTACTACTAGCTAATTCATGGACTAGAGCGTTGATTCAATTTTGAGATGCTAGCCAATTCAAACTATAGAATTCTAGGCTCAGTTACTGTATAGTTTGCTCAATCTCCATCACCATATATTGTACTCTGTCCGCCAGTGTTTTACCCTAAATTCTACTCCACAATATATCCATCTCTATTCAATTCAGTTTAATTTATGAGCATACCTAAACACCTATACTGTCCATTGAACTACAATTCTACTCCCGCCCAGACCTCCAAACTTCTTCTCACTCAATTGACAACGTTTAACTATACATATCTTTACTATCCTCAAACAGTTCTTCTATCACTCATATATCTAATAATAGTTCCCGGACCCGCAATCTCCGAAACCTTCTCGAACCAGCTAAGAAGCACACCCCCCTGAGATGCTCGTTTCTCCATTCCCTTGTACAAATACTTTACCAGCACATCCCTTTGTCTCTCCCCCAATGCTTCCACCATCTTTCCAATCTGAGTACTCCTCACTGCAACAAGCACCTCCAGCACCGTACTTAAGCCCAAATCCTGTACCACCAAGTCAGTTAGCATCAATCAGTCACTCCGTATAAAATCCGTCCCTTTCCCCTGTATCTCCACATTCAATTGAAGAGATATCACAGCAGAAAAAATAAATTTAATCACATATACATACTTTTTGTTCCTCAGTTCCCCCGTATGGTGGATTCGCCAGTGCCGCCTCCAAAGCAGCTCCATAATCACCAGCAGAAAGCAATCCACGGACCTCACGAGCCAGTGCCTCAACCGCCCCGCTCGGAACCGGCTCCAGGTTACCGACCAAATCTGAGACCGTCAAAAACTTGGATTCGTCGTACTGGTCAACGTCTAACTTGCGAAATGCGCCTTCCATATTGTATTTCGTTTGAGCGTATGAATATGTGTGTATGTATGTTTCGTCAAAAAAGCTGGCCTTTGAGCTTGGTTTACAAGTGTATAATGTATGATACAGCTGGCAGAAGTGAAGGGAGTTTGATGTGCTGGCTTGGTACGTAGGTGCGCTTTTTTGTGTCAAAGATTATATAATGCATGGGCAAGGGCTAAGTTTGAAAATTGCTGTGAAGTGAAAATTCTAGGGGAGCGCGATTAACGCTCTGAACTCTGTCACGTAGCGCACACACGTCTAAAATCAAATAATTTAGCTAGTGGCCATACGCGTTTTGGCGTGTATCTTTGATCTTTTCGATTTGTTACACCAAAAATTCACCTTGACGGGTATTTTGATTCATACAGTTATATGCATATCATCTAAACACATTCCACTTGATTAATACCTTTTATTTATTTCAGAATTAGCCTCATAAATTTAGCAAATGACTGAACAAAAAATCAAACCTATATCAGTTACATCCGTTCACCAACTAACCTCAGGCCAAGTCATAACCGATCTCGCCAGTGCTGTCAAAGAACTTCTCGAAAACTCGCTCGACTCCGGTGCAACCTCAATTGAAATAAAACTCACCAACCACGGATTTGACGCATTTGAAGTCCACGACAACGGTTCCGGGATTGCCGAACAAGATCGTCACTCTGCAGGCCTCTCACACCACACCTCCAAACTTTCCTCTTTCGAAAACCTTCTCGAAGTCAGCACATTCGGGTTCCGCGGCGAAGCCCTCAGCTCGCTGTGTGCTTTGGCGCAGGTCCAGATTGTTACGCGGACGGCGGACGATGCAGTCGCGACAAAGCTTACGATGGCTCCGGATGGATCGGTGCGCCAAGCAGTTAAAACGGCAGGGAAAAAGGGGACTGCTGTGGTAGTGAAAGAAATGTTTGGCGCGTTGCCTGTGAGGAGGAAAGAGTGGCAGAGAAATGTAAAAAGGGAGTTTACGAAGGTGGTTGGTGTGGTACAAAGCTATGCACTGATCAGTTTAGGTGTACGGATAATAGTGTCAAATATTGTCAAAGGGTAAGTATACACAATGTTTCTGATGTCCACCTTATACTAACTATTATCACCCTTCAAGAAAATCAACGGTCGTATTTGTTTCCAACTCTAATACTTCACTGGACAAAACAATAACCTCAATCTACGGACCCTCAAGTCTTCCCACGCTCCTTCCCGTCTCATTCAATTTCCCCTTTCCCACACGCACCGGCCACGCCGGCCACGTCGAAGTGCATGGCTACATCTCCAAGCCAACACCCCCATTCGGCCGATCCAGCCGCGACCGGCAGCATATCTTCATTAACTCGCGCCCCTGTGAGCAGCCGCGACTAGCGCGAGCTCTGACTGACGCATACCGTGTGCACAACCCGGGGCAAGCGCCGTGCTTTGTGCTCAACGTCAAGATCCCGCCTGACAGGTATGATGTCAACGTGTCGCCGGATAAACGAATGATTTTGGTGCATGAGGAAGCGAAGGTGGTGGAGATGGTGAGAGAGGAAATTGCGAAAGTGCTGGAGGCGGAAGGGATTACTGTGCCAGTGGGAAGTCAGAGAAGAAAAAGTTTGGGCGTGGATGGTGGGGTGAAGGGTTTGGGTGGTGGGAAAGATGAAGGTGTAGAGGATGGAATAGTGGAAGTGGAAGTGGAATCAGATACTGAGGGATCGGAGGAAGCATCAATGGACACTTCAATGCAAAGTAACGGAAAAATATTGCGATCAGCGACACGTGTGACAAGTGACACTATAGTTTCTAGAGATATTGGGGAAGATCAAGATATTGATACAGCTGAACGAAATAAAGATGAAGAAGAAGTTGAGAACAATGAAGAAAACGAGGAAGATGATTCAGCATCGGAATTATTTGTTACTAAAATTGCTACCCGAGACCTTCTTTCCACACCAGCAAGCGCACAAAGAGGATCTGTTAATCGATCAAGCAGTGCAACATTAGTATCACAAAAAGGGTTGGGTAAATCACGGGTCATTGGTTTACCATCAACATTCTCTTCATCCTCAAGTAAACGGGGCCAAAGACATAGACCGACAAGTGGAAATTATGAGCGAAAAGATAGACGGCTAGATGAATTTGGGAAAGTAATAGATATCGTCAATGATTGTGAATGTGAACATGATAATGATCACAAAAATGAAGATAAAGAGCAGGAAAATAATGAAAGTGAAATCAGGAACGATGAGATTGATGACGACGATAACGATAACGATGAAAAAAATGGTGAAAGCGATGTTTCAGAAGAATTGGGCGAACTAGCGGATAATAGCTTAGAGGTAACAAAAGAACCCGATGTGGTTAAATTCACTTTAAGCCAACGCGCCTTGTCTACTTCCAAAACCAGAACACATAGTCTGGAACTCCCCGTACAAGTCTCTCTATCATCCATAAAATCACAAGCCCAAAAGCTTCAATCACAAAAATCCAAACTATCTGACTCAGAAGCCGTCCCCTCCTCACGACGCAAAGTGTCGACTCTAACTGATCTCAGAATATCCGACATTGCCGACTCCGAGGAAGTAGTAGAGAGAAAACTAAACTTGTCTATACATAAAGGCGACTTTGAGAGGATGGGGATAGTGGGACAGTTTAATTTGGGATTTATTGTGGTCACGAAGGTGAATGAGGAAACGGGGCATACGGATTTGTTTATTGTTGATCAACATGCTAGTGATGAAATTTATAACTTTGAAAGGTTACAGAAGGAAACGACTATACAAAAACAGCCCATGGTGATGTAAGTGAATTTTTTTTACGGCCTTATTGGATTCAACCATTCTCACAAGGCAGTTGATTTTTATACTAACGATTTATTTTAGTCCACTTCCTATTCCGCTAACAGCAATGGACGAATTAACACTAATTAACAACTTAGACATTTTCTCTTCCAACGGGTTCAAAATCTCTGTCGACGAAACAGCACCTCCCGGGCAAAAGTGTCACCTCGTATCGGTACCCTTGAGCAAAGGTGTTTCTTTCGATATTGACGATGTGCATGAACTACTTTACATGATTGACAACAACCCGGGAAACCCAAACGTCAAATGTTCAAAACTGCGCGCAATGTTTGCGATGCGTGCTTGCCGGTCGAGTATTATGATCGGGAAACCGTTGACGAATAAAATTATGGATAAGGTGGTAAAGCATCTTAGCACTTTAGATAAACCTTGGGTATGTTAGTTCGATTTGGTTTCATAGATTGGTGATGTTGTATTGTGGTAGAAGACTTTAATGCTAACTAGTGTGATATAGAATTGCCCTCATGGCCGACCGACAATGCGACACTTGGTCAACCTTCAGCAGTTTGTAGGAAAATTTGCCGATCTCGAGATTTGATCGTGGAAAAAGTATCGATCTTTTTTCTTTTTTTATCTCGTTTCCAATATTTATAAAACAGTTTCATAAAAATTGCATCCAATCCTGAACCCATCTTCTGGCTTATACAGTACCATCTTAAATACAGGTCCCGGGATTATAACTTTAGCATTAATTTTGTTATAGATTCTATGTCTTGAAATATTTAATTTATTAGCGACTTAATCTAATTGTATGACATTAATGTTTGGCCTGATAAAGGAAAGCAATTGCTGTAACTAATATTATTTATACAGACATGATCAAGGGCACGTTCTTCTCTTTTTCTCTCTTTGCCAGTTCATGATACTTTTTGCAAAATGACAACTATCCAAGTGAAACCGCCAGATCTTAATACAGCGGACCCTAGCGCAATTGCTATTAGCAAATTTCTTTACGATAATGGCATGCTAAAGCAGCGTAAAGGGATTCTCAATAATTCTCCCGTCTATTTCTTCAAACGTAAGATAATTTCCACATAGCACAGGTTTATCTCTAACTAAACTATTTTCAACTTGGCTAACATCAAAAACAGTTAAGCGAGCGTACAGGTGTCTTCAATCTGAAACTTATGAAAAAGCTCAAAAAAGAACGAACAGCAGGCTTCCTAAAATTGAACCTAACGACACGAAAGCTCTCACAGATGCCATGAAATTACTTGCCGTAAACCGTATGGCTTTTGAAGTTATAAAGATTCCCACAAAAGAAGCCATCGCCCGGAACATGAAGCCACAAACAGGAGTTCCCTGTTTGGAAATTAACTACTTCAGTGACCACAGTTTTGATTCGCCAGACACATACGTTTGTTGGTTTTATGAGCCCGCTCCAGGGCTCAAGACCAAGCTTTACAGTATTCTTGCTATAGCAGTTGCCTTTTCGTTAGCTCTATTTCCTCTCTGGCCCACGTCCGTTCGTCGATTAATATGGTACATTTCCATGGGATTTCTTGGTGGCTTTGTTGTTCCATTTATCGCAACTGCGATTTTACGGTTGGTAATATTTGGACTGACATCACTCTGGTACCGCCGTCCAGCAATCTGGATATTCCCCAACATGTTCGAGGACCTTGGAATCATTGACAGTTTTATTCCGCTATATGCGTGGCACGGGACAAACACTATGAAGGTCCACCAACAAGCAGCCAAAAACAAAAAGAAAAGGAAGCTGTCCAAAAGACAGAAGGAAATCAAAAAAGCGGAAATTGAAGCTGCTGAGGCTGAAGCTGCAATTCAAAAGGCTGCTGGAGAGGTTTTGTCAGAGAGAATTGCGGTTATCAACGAAATGATTGAAAAAATGTGCAAGACGCGAGAAGAGGAAACTGGCAAGCCGTTGACGCCTGAAGAAATAGCTAAGCTTGGACAAAAGCTCTTTAGGGAGCTGATTATGAACGTCCCATCGTCCCCGTTAACACCTGAGTTTCACGGGTCAAGTATTGACACAATACCTGAGGAAGAAGAGGAAGATGAGAATGAGAATGAGAATAAAATGGAAGAGCCAGAGATTGGGTTATTGGATGCAGTTAACATGGATCCAGAAGAACTAAAACACCAGATATTTGGAGGGAAAAAAGTGTCAGAGAAGTCTAAAGAAAGAGTTCTTACTGCTAAAGAAATTGAAGAGATGGAAAATGAAGAAATCAGAAATAGAAACGATGGGTATACATATGTTTTTGATGAGATAGCGGCCTAGAGACGCAAAACTTGAATTTTTGCAATATATTCAGCTCCAAGCCAATATACATGTGGTTTTTTAGGCTCATAAATACCAATATAGCCCGCAACAAAGAATAGTAGGAATTATTCATCTATCTATATAAAAGTGTCATTTTTATGCAGACTTCAATTTGGAAGCATACTAACATTACGTAGAATAGTACATTTCAAAAGCTCCAACCAGATCTGATCTGTGTGCAAAACATGAGAGCGCTAATATACATATGACGATAAGATCTTGCTAAAATAGTTGGTACACTACACAGATTTGCAGTACAAGATTGGGTGAAAGTAATTCAGGAACAACCTTCACCTTAAAACAGCTATCGAGCAGTATTATTTTTTTGTAACACACAACTGCTTTCTTTGTTTTTCCCTGGTCTGAAAACTAAAAAGTCTAAATCCTAAAAAAAAAAAAATTAAGCGTTCCATTTTTCAGTTTTGTTCTTAACACATGCACACTTTCCCTCCTAAATGGTCACCACATCATCATCGCCAAAATGTCCCTTTCCTACATCTCGACACATTCCGCATTTTACTTCAAACGAGATGAGAGTCCTAGGATTCTAGAGCTCAAAAAACCAGAAGCTCTGATATCGTTCACTGGTACGTATACTACATGCAGGGCACAGTTTTGCTTTCACCACCCCTCATAAATACCCCCACCATTGTTTTTTTTTTGACTTTTTTAGATCATGTTTGGTTGGCTAACTGGATGGTCATGTTTTTATAGATGAAGTGGTAGGTGGAGTGTATAAGCCCATTGCTGCTATTATGGGGATTATCAGACTGCGGCACGGTAAGATCTTTACAATTGATTTTTTACATTATTTTTCAAGCTTTTTTCTGCTATTTTGCAAGTCTCGACTAACAGCATTTACCAGGGCCATATCTGATACTAGCAACAAAGTCAGTTCCCTCGGGAAGTCTACTAGGACACCAAATACATAAAGTCACCGACTTTGAAATTGTTCCATTCCACGAATACTCGTTTTCAGATAGATCTGAACAATATTACCTCGATGTTCTTAACCTCCATCTTAAATCAGCACCTCTTTATTACTCGTTGACATACGATCTTACACGAAAGTTTCAAAGCCAGACTCTAGATGTCTCATGGAAATCAGCAGACGAAAGGTTTTTCTGGAACTACTATGTGACAGATGATTTACGCATGTGCAACGTACCTGGTATTGACGATTTTATTGTTCCAATGATATACGGATACGTGAATGTGATATCGACAACCATCAATGGAAGCCTAGTCACGTTTGGACTCATATCACGACGATCAATATATCGAGCGGGAACAAGATACTTCCGACGAGGCATTGATTCCGATGGGAATGTTGCAAATTTCAACGAAACCGAACAAATCCTATGTGTGCCGACAGATCTGTCCGATGAAAAGTTCAATGTCCATGTGTACTCGTACGTGCAGACAAGAGGCAGCGTGCCAGTTCAGTGGGCAGAAATCAACAATCTTCGATACAAACCAATGCTTCGAATTCTCAGCTCTGGCGTGTCATCAGCTAAACTACATTTTTACGAACAGAAGAAGATTTACGGGAAAAACTTTTTGGTCAACTTAGTGAATCAGAAGGGTTACGAGCAGCCAGTAAAAAATGCATATGAATCATTAGTCGAACAACTAAACGACCCGGAATTGGACTACACGTATTTCGATTTTCACACAGAATGTAAAAATATGAGATGGGAAAGAGTGCAGTTGTTGCTAAATGATTTGGAATCACGGGGACTGTCGTCAGTTGGATGGTATGAAGCTAAACTAGGGGATAGTGATAAACTAGTGATAAGAGAGCAAGCAGGAGTAGTACGAACCAATTGTATGGACTGCCTTGACCGTACCAATGTGGTACAATCGCAGTTAGCCAAGTCCATTTTAGAGCAACAACTCAAACAAAGTGGAGTTCCATGTCCCTGGGATCAACAATTTGATCTGAAATTCCGACACATGTGGGCAGACAATGCAGATGTGGTGAGCCGATCATATTCAGGTACCGGTGCGCTAAAAACTGATTTTACACGTACTGGCAAGCGCACTATTTTCGGCGCGCTGAAAGACCTAAGAAACAGCATCACCCGTTACGCCGGGAACAACCTGTGGGACGGACCACGGCAAGACGGGTTTGACCTCTGGCTTGGCACAGTCACGGCGTTTGACCACACCGATCCTAGCCGAGACCCCCGTCCTGTGCGGTACCAAGTCGTTCCCTACATCATGGTAGGGTCGTTTATAATGGCAGTGGCAGCGGCGGCGTTCCCGAAACAGGGACAAACGGATCCGGTGTTTTTGAGTGTCTGGGTGGTGGTTACGGTGATCTCGGCGTGGTTTGTGGCTAGTAATGGGATGCAGTATGTGAACTGGCCGCGACTGGGGAAGTTGGAGTTCTTGGAGGAGATCCCGGTTGGAACTGGGAAGGTGGTGGTGTGTGAAGTTGCGGGTGAGAGTATGTTGGAGGAGGGAAAAAGGGCGTGAGGATTTGTGGGTGCTTTATACAGGTATATAGATATATTAAAAAAGATATATTATAGATAGAGATATTGTGAATATATATGGGTTATAATATTGTGACTTGGACATGAAATATGTGGATGTTATAGAATTTAGGTGAAAAATATAGCTATGATTTATGGTTGGAACTCAGACGCAGGTACACGTTACGTTTCTTATCTTCAATCCCTTCACCAAACACCCTGCACCGAAATATACTTTACGACAACCCCTATCAAAACTATTCTCGACACCACTACAAACCACATCACATATGAAGTACACATGGAACATGGTTGAAAAAAATAAATTAATTAATGAGTATAAATAAATAAATAAGTGTGCGTAAGTAAGGACCCCAGGTAAAAAAAAATTAAAAATAAAAGGTACACTGACGTCCATACAATAACCAGTCAATCAGCAATAGCGAAAAAAAAATAAAATAAAACCAAACAATTAACAATTGCAGCAAACAAACAAACAAAACAAATGAATAAATAAATAAGTAGTGGGTCAGCTTTTGGTAAATAAATAATGAATGAATGATGGATAGATAGATAATGAGTAAAAGCACGGATTAGGAAGATGGTGGAGTTATGAATGTTGACCACCAGAGTAAAAATGGTTGGACGAAAATGAACGCACAGGTATCGTATAAAAGACGCAAGAGGTTTTAGAATAATGGTCCAAGTAGAAGAAGCTGGCTATCAAGTTGAGTAAAAAAAATCATCCCCATTTTTCTTTCCAGAAGAAATTCGCCCCCATCCCAAGACACCGACCTACTTCAACTCAAACCCTTCACTCATTTCAATAGCCCCTCTCAACTTGTCCCTTAACTCCTCATACGTCGCATACTCATAAATCCTAATTTCGTTAAAGCAAGTTCTCGCCGTCGGGAACCTACTCCTATTCAGTTCCCTTTCCTTCTCAGTGGCCGCCCTAATTAGCGTCAGTTTAAACGTCATCCCGGCCATCCCAACTGCAGGGATACGATCTGACCCGGTCGCAAACATGAGGAGCTTGCGCTGTTCGGGTGGGGTCAATTCGGTCACAAACCGCCAGAACCAGGCGTTCAGCTGGAGCACGTACTCCTCTTGTTCTTTAAGGCTTTGAGAGTCAAGTTGCAGCTCCGGATCGGGCGAGAAATTTTTATACTTGGTTATGTTTTTCAAAGCTTTGACGTCCAACGGACTCGGGTCACCGCTAATCAAGAGCTCAATTTCTTTCGGTTGAAACATGGTCAGCACTTGCGACCCTGCAACTTTAAAGAACCCCTGTTTGAGCGGTTCAAATTGTCGTTTCACTGAGGTCTCCAAATGGTACGAAATGACTTTTCTTATATACTCAACCCTATTCAATTTGGTAACACGAATTGTCTCGCCGTGCGGTTTGAGCGCAATTTCCTCCCCAGAGCTCCCGGAAACAGTGAACGTCAAGTCCCCGTACAGAGTATCAAACTCCTGTTCTGTTCCAGAAAAATCCAATATGTGCTGTAAAGATTTCGCGTACTGCGGGAAAAGCTGCTTAAAATCGGTAATGTCATAAGGTCTTCCCAACAAACGCTTGTATACGACTGGCGGGAAAGTCACGTCCAGCATGACAGAGTTATACAGTGCCAGACCGAGAGCCACCCCAGTGAGTTTATAAAACTTCAAAGGCTGGGTTGTATCTTTGGCAAACCACGAAAAGTTTGAATCCTCATCGGTCTGGAAAAGCCCCAATTTCGGGTCGAAAAGGTCTCTCATTAACAGAAGGAACCACTCTTTTTTCAGCCCGCCTGCATCAATTCCTGGCTCACCGATGAATTCGACACTAATGCGTTTTTTCAACTCACTTTCGTGCGTTTCCAAAAAGTTAAAACTGTCCGACAACAAGTGCGATCTCCGTACTTTGACCTGAAGGTACGGTTTGGAAAAGCCTTGGTTATTAAGAGAATTGAAAAAGGCTTCGTGGACTTCGTATTCCATTTGCCGTCGTGCGTCGTACTCCAAGATGTTCTTTTTCATTTTGAGCGGTAGTAGAAAGGGGTAGTTACATATGCACACCCTTACTTCGTCGAGCGTTGATTTTTCCCAATTGTCAAAATCGGTTTTGAGATCAATGACTGCCATTGCTTTAGCGTTGTAAAATCGATCGATGCTTATGTGGCGTGAAATAAGATTTGCATTGAATAGAATGGACATGACTGTGCATAGTCCTTCCATTTTCCAGTCCTTTGCGTAGTCGAGCAGCTTTAGTTTTGGTTTATTTGGTCGTGCGGTTCGATCCACAAGACATAAATTAAGGATATCCAGTAGCCTTGACACTTGGTCTTTGTTGAATCGTGAAACCCAGTTGAGCAAGTATTGTTTTGTTCTTTTTGGGGTATGAGTGAGTAATCCGCAGCACCTTTGAACCAATTCGATTCCTTTGGCATCTGGGTTATCCAATAATGGGTTCTGCAACAGGATCAAGATGAAATATATATCACTTGGAACGCACAAGTTTCTTTTCCCAGGTCGTTTGAGTAGTCCAATAGCCGCATCCAGCACAACTTGAGGGACGTTCTCGAGTTTGTAAAAAAGCCGAACCTGGTTCCAATCCAAGCCCGGTCGAGAATATGATATTTTTGTGAGCCCTAGGGGGAAGCTTGCATTTAGGGAGTCCACGGAAGCACAAGCCCGCTTTACGAGGTCAACAACAGCTGATTCCGCCGCGGCGGGGTCTTCTTTTTTCTGTTCCTTTTTGATTTTATCCATGGTCAGGGGTTCAATGTCAACACCGGGTGGCAAGACGGGTCGCGGGTCGTGGATGGTTTGACATATTCTGCATTTGTAAGAGCGAGTGTCTGGGGTGAATTTGATTTTTGATCCGCAGGTTATGCAAGGAGCGGAAATGACGCGGGTTGTTGTGTGGCCTGGGCGGTGGGTGTTGAGGAGTAGAGCGTTGGCGGCGCTGATGGTGTTGTAGATGTCTTTTGTGGAGCTTTGGGTTGTGAGAGTTGCTAGTTCTGGAGCGGCGATTACGGGCTCTCCTATGGTTGATGAGGTGATTAGGGAGTCTGAAGAGGTTGAGCGGTGCAGGGTTTTTGGTTTTTTATAACCGAATAGGTTCCATGTAGGCATGATTGTGGGTGTGTAGTGCTGGTTGGTGGTGTTTTGTGAAGATGCTGGTTAGTGGAGAAGGTGATGGTGATGGTAATAGTGGCAATGACAAAATGGAAATGAAATGAAATGAAAGGTGGGAAATCTGGGGTTGAAAAGGTAGAAGAAGGAAAGAAGTGTGAATATAAAATAAATAAAATAAAATAAAATAAAAATTAAAACATGTTGGAACTAGAAAACGCCAAACCTGAAAAAAGAAGAAGAAAAAAAAAAAGAAAAAAGAAATTAACTTTAAGGGAAATTACAAGAAGAATACCAATAACCATAAAGTTGGGGTATTTCATCAGTTACGGCAACCACGACACGACACGACACGATTTGACAGTTTAATTTCATTTCATTTCAGTTTTCCAGTCTAAAAGGTCGTCTTGTTCAACTTTTTCTTGGGCAGGTTTTGGGTTCAATTTGACGGTGGTGGTCATGGCAGTTTTCATGCTCAAGTTGCAGTGTGTTTTTTTTTTTTTTTTTTTTTTTTTTTTTTTTTTTTTTTTTTTTTTTTTTTTTTTTTTTT
>JAJMKR010000033.1:0-208650 GCA_030563945.1 Geotrichum australiense | reverse complement strand
TATAATGAGTAAGATCATTCAGCTCAGAACTGGTCATGGTTACCTTGGTCAGCATCTGAACAAGTACAGACACAAACACATCAACCAACAACAACAAGATATCAGATGCGAATGCGGTGAAGCAGAAACTGTATCACACATTTTGTCTGAGTGCAGCAACTATGAGGCTCATCGCGAGTCTTTACGAAAAATTTCTCCGAAACTCGATATTAGTACTTTGCTAGATACTGGCAAAGGGCTTGAAGCCGTTATTGAGTTCTTATCCTCCAACCAGGCTATTTTAACTCGGCGATAAACTCTGTGGTCTTTAGGGCCCTGGGTGTTTGTTGTAAAGGTTTCCTCGTTATTAACTGTGACATTAAAATCACTTAAGTGAAAGCAGGTTTCCCTTTACACTTGGAATTTATTTCATGCAGAATTGGCAGCGTCAAAACACAAAAGTATTCATACAACAGTAACGCACGAGATAGTGAGCCTCGTCGCAACGCAGATTGTTCGGTTTTTACTGAACCACAATTACATGTCTTCTTCATTGTTATTAACATTATTTGTATTTTATTTATTAGTTTAAATTTTTTTATAAGTTATTTGACATAGGACAATAAACTGATTATGAATGAATGAATGAATGGTTTCCCTTTACGCTTTGAATTTATTTCAAGCAGAATTGGCAGAGTCAAAATACAAAAGTGTTCATACACCCGTAAACCACGAAATAGTAGACCTCGTCGCAACGCAAATAGTCCAAGTCTATTGCTGAGCCACATTTACATATCTTCTCCATTGTTATTAACATTTTTTGTATTTTGCTTATTAGTTTATATTTTTTTATGACTTCTGCTCTGGTTGGATCACCTGGAGAAACAAGCTGTGGCTTCCCCTCATCAATGTACTACCATAGTGCATCTCGGAACTGGGAAACGTGCCGAAGTCTCTACAGCACTCAAACACAACGCACGGAATTGTGAGTTCCGTTGCAACGAAGATTGTTTACTCTAACCAGTATACATCTGTCTTCTTAATTGTTAGTAACATAATTTATAAATTTAGTATTTGTAAGGGACTTGACATAGGGCAATAAGCTGATTATTCATTCATTCATTCGATCTAGTATACATCTGTCTTCTTAATTGCTAGTAACATAATTTATGAATTTAGTATTGGTAAGGTACTAGACATAGAACAATAAACTGATTATTCGTTCATTCATTTTTATAAGTTATTTGACATAGGGCAATAAACTGATCATGAATAAATGAATAATTTATATCTTATTTATTTGTTTAAATTTCTTATAAGTTATTTGACGTAATACAATGAACTGAATATGAATGAATGATAGATTATTTGACATTGGACAACAAACTGATTATAAATAAATAGGTGAATGGGACGGGAAATCATTAAGTATACAGTCAAGTTAAAACGACCTTCTGAAAAAGGTGAACTTTAGAACAGATTCAAATCTCTAAGGAGTATCTACATGAGTACATAAGAAAATGGACTGACTATTAAAGAGAAAAAAAGCGCTAGACTTATACCACGTACTATTACAATCATTCATCTGCTACCAGTTTATTATATGGTATTGAGCAGTGTTCAACTATTTGCATGCTCAATCAGCATCTAAATGTCTTATTAACTGTCTGTGACATAGACTAAGGTAAAATAGCTGTTAATATATAGAAAGATACACAGATGATATATATGTACAAACATAGAAAAATATACAATATGAAAAGGCGAATCTGACTAAATGTTTAGCCCGTTACATATATACATTTTACTTAAAAAACTGTAATATTTTGGAAATAGAACGATTGATTAGCTGTGAGCATTGTATAAATACTTGATGTGGAAAATGAGCCAATAATGGTTGGTATAGCTCTATTAAATAAACCAATAAAAGCTATATACTTACTACTTACTGAGAGTAAACTAGTTTTGAGCATCAACGTTCTCGAAAAATTAGTAAAAAAAGTTGAAACTAGATTTTTCAGTATTCAGAATGTAATGAAACTGTCAAAAAACTGAGGAGAGTTTAAGAAGTTGGTCCAATTGAGCAAAGTATCACGAATCAATATAAAAAATGGACGAATCCGGAGTTGAACCGGAGACCTTTCGCATGCTAAGCGAACGTGATAGCCAACTACACCATACGCCCTAATCTTGATTAAAAAATTTTATTGAACAATATAATCTTCTGACAAGAATTGAAACTTTTCCAAAAAAAGCTTATAAAACATTGCACAATACGATTATGAAGCTGAAAATAAAAGCCCTTTACAATGTTAATATCAGAATTTCAATCTAGTACTTAATTGAAGAGCTTTCCCACTTTTTGGAGAGAATTGGATTCTTTTTTACCTGAATTGTGACACTCGTCGCAACGCAGATAGTTTAGGTTTATTACTTGTCCACATTAACATGTCTTCTTCATTATTATCAGCATTATTTGTGTTTTAATATTGGTTTAAATTGGATACAAGTTACTGACATGAGATAACAAACTGATTGTAAATAAATGGATGAAGCCTTTGCGAACTAGAATCCTTTTCTCACTGTTTCTATCAATTTTCTTGTGCTTAAGTGACACAAGACAATACATAAACTGACTACGAATGATTCGATGAGCTCCCGTTCATACGTGCCATCAAATTTGGGGTATGAAGATATATCTAGCTTTCAAAATAACCACTGAGATCTAGCTCGAATCTTAACAAATCATTCACATGTCTTCTTCATTGTTAGTATCATCAATTGTATTTTATTTACACGTTGAAATATTTTACAAGTTATTTGAATTAGAACCATAAACTTTCTATCCATAATCAAACTATTTGCAAGTAAACATATCGCAAAGGTTCGAAGGCTAAAGCATTATGAAAGCTACTAACGTACAGGATCATAATACGAAATACTGTTATGTATTAAAAATTCACTAAACCTTTTTGAGTGCAAAAGGTTACAGTTAGAAACGCGAAAAAGTATTGGGTCCAGCTAAATAAAATGGGTTCTTTACTGGATATGGACAAAATGTTGATATAAAGTGCTGAAAAACATAACTTTTTGTGTATTGCGTGTGTAGCTTTGCAAACGTTTTTGTTTCCAAAGGAAGTGAGTGTCAACTTTATAAATACCATTGTAACATTAACAATCTTTGATTTGGTCCTCCTTAAGTTCTCCATATGATATTTATCAAGGCAATGATGTAATGAAAACGATTCCAACCTACACTGTACATGTGTCTCCAAATAACTATCGCTGAAACTACACATAAATTGGTAATTGTGGATTTTGAGTAAAACGTTTCCTAACAAATGAAAATCACGGCTTACCAAAAATTGTATAGAGAAATGCTGAATAAGGACACGAGACTTAAAAAGAAATATACTGGGGATAATATGTGAAGATACTAGTAACGATCTGCAAACCGTTTGATTGAATCTACGAAACTTTAAGAAGCGAGCATCACTAAAGACTTTCAGCATAACAAATTTATAATCTTCACACAAAAATAAGTCAAATGCAGTTTGCAACATCTTTTTAGCAATGGACACAATAGAAATATTTGAAGTTTTAGTTGCAGGTACTACTCATTTGGATTTGATAATATACCCGTAACCATTTATATCTGTGGGTGATTCCAGTTATTATCAATGACACCCTAATGTTTGTTTAGCCAATGCAACCGAACAGTTTAAGTTACAACTTATCGAAAACTACTGGCCAAACTAGTCGACAAGCATTATAGAAACTGGAAGATACACACATATAGACTAAAATGAAACTTAGCTGTTGATCAAGTTCACTAAAATCCCAAAACATCGTCGTGTTTTGGTAATGACGATGATTTTACATTTGGCTGAATACGGTCATAATGTCTATCTTGCTAGGTACTCAAAATGTGCCTTCCCTACACTAGAAGAAACTCGTTACTATCTTGGCTATCTGTTCTTGAAGACAGGATTTTTCTCTGATCACATTATACAAAGATGTTCATTGCCAGAAATAACTTGTATAGTTGATATGTTGAAACTTCTATTGATGTGTATTTGCAACTTGAGTATATAGTTGCTTGGTGGATATATTGCTTGATTCGGCCTTACACCAAGAGCTGATATGAACACCAAAGATTTCAATAACACTGGATTTAAATTTACGTACAGATTATTGCTCTTTGGAATAACAAAATTTTCTTAACAAGAACTCGAGTTCTGTCGTTAAATGATGTGTGCACTTGAGTCAACCAGATAGCGATTAACATATCTTACTCCTACCATACGTACTTTTGCTCATAACCATCTATAAAGATACTTCTATAGTCTACACCATTTGATATTACAAAAATTCTACCAACTTACTCTTTGTGCACTACGATACGAAAGAATTTCTAATATTACCAAAGCTCTCTGATAGTGACAAGAGAATCCCATTGAGCACTACCCATATTAATTAAAGAAGTAACTACCTATACATACATTGATAAATATACACTCTTGGAAGCTATCGACATTGACTTTTAATCTATAAAAACTTGCTATACAATGTAGTATAATCAAATACGTTTGGATTCTTGTCGCTCAACTGGTTTGCAAGCTGACTGTAAAGTGTGTTAACAGTGATTTACCTTTTCAATAGCTATAAACAGTCTATTTTACACTCCTACATATTGTACTGAAAACTGACTTAATTCTAAGTGGATTCCTGACTCTTGAAGAATAGTGCAGAGCGGGAAATGATCTGTTTTAACAATAGCGCTGTTTACCAATGCAAAAGCTTTATACTTATGATACAATAATACTGTTAACTGCTATTATGAGAACCTACAATACATCCATCCAGATGAGGCGTACGAAAGAAATAAGAATTGTCTAACCACATTTTTATTAATCTGGGGATGGGCTTGGAGATTTGCTTGATTATAGTATTTACATATTGGGTTGAATGAAAAATACAGTATTCCAGTCAGAGACTTTATCAAGGGTGATGTCAATAACTGGAAATTGTGTGAATATACTTTGTGGAAATATGTGTGATCTACATTCTAGACCAAACCATAAACGGATGCGCAATAAATCGTTTTCATCACTCCAGACATTATTCGACAGGCAGTCTAACCAAAACGTCCTATTAGCCAGGTATTTGCAACAGAAGTAACCTTTAGAACGTTTTATACAGACTTCCACACTTCTTTAAGCTAAGAAGCCGCTCAACGGTTCCACATTTTTTTAGGCCACAAAGCCGTTCAACGGTAAAGTATAAGTGGCAAATCTCAAACGGGAGGGTTGTAAATACTGTGGGAGTTTATTTTTTTCCCCCGATACTCTCTAAACCTATTCAAACAGCACATTTATGTGTTCATTCATTGATATTTTCATTTAAAATAAGTCCTTCAAGTGCTATGTAGACATAGTTTTATTTTCTTCTAAGGAATACGGGTTTCATCAAGGATTATGTATCATAGTCATAATATGATTTTTGAAATTAGGTGGTTTCAGTATATTAAGACAACGAGCTCACCTGAATACGTTGGTTCATATGAAATTGATCTTGCTAATTTGCTTCAAACCATAAACTAATTTCTTTTCACAGAACAGTGTCTAGTTGCAGTTATCTCTAATTACTGCACAAACCAATATGTTTTGTTTATAAATCGGTGAACCTATCTTGCTCGATCGCATATTCTTATCGTATACAAATTTTAGTTTGGAAGCCTGTCACTCATTTAAATCACAGCTATTTTGGAATTTGCATTTATCATCAAATATATCAACTACTATGAGCGACCCCGTCTGTATAGGAATCGATCTTGGATTAAGCAAGATTTGTGCAGCTTACTGTGATGGCCAAATAATTGATATCATTAAGAACAAAGAAGGTTCAAAATTCACACCATCATATGTTTCTTTCAACAACAACAACAAAATTCTGATTGGCGCGCCCGCGTTAGAGCTGTGCTCAGAAAACCCGGAGAACACAATTTTCAATGCAAGGCAATTAGTCGGAATATCTTTCAATTTTCCAGAGGTTCAGAGAATTATACCGTACCTACCATTCAAGCTTGTTGAGAGAGAAAACAAGGAAATATCTATAAAAGTTAAACATGCAAATGAAGAAAGAATATTGGAACCCAAACACATAATCACAATGTTGTTAGCATACATGAAAGAGTCTTCTGAAGCTTATCTGGGAATGCCTGTCAAAAAGGCAGTGATCACAGTCCCTGCCCATTTCAGTGAGCATCAAATGAAATTAACAACAGAAGCAGGAACTGATGCAGGGCTGGACGTCATGGATATTGTGAATACACCTACGGCCGTGGCATTAGCATACGGCCTTCATGAATCACAAAGTAATAAAAATGTTCTAATCTTCGATTTTGGTAAAGGAACACTTGATGTCACCATCATGAACTTCAATGGATTTAGGTTCAACATACTTGCAATGATTTGCAGAACACATGTTGGAGGGGAGAGCTTAACACAGTTGATTGTCCAAAATATACTACTTAAAGTTCGCACTAAGTACAACGTTGATTTGGCAGTAAAAGAAGAAATATTACAAAAAGTAAATGATTTAGCAGAACAGGCAAAGATAACATTATCCTCAAATTCAAAAGCCTGTATAGGGCTCGAAGATATTCTAGTGGATAAAAACATGAAAGTCAAGATTTCTCGAAAAGAATTTGAAACTTTAGGTGTCCCTATTTTTGAGGAGATATTAGACATCTGTTTGGAAGCTGTTAGGCGATCTGGCCTGGAGGTTGAAGATATTGAAGATATTTATTTGGCTGGAGGATCAACCCGAGTACCTTACCTTCATAGGATACTGAAGGATATGTTCGGTGATATAGTGAGCAAGAAATTGTCTAATCCTGAAGAGGCGATCGCTATCGGAGCTGCAATTCATGCATCGACTATAAAAATTCCTTTTGTATCAAGTTATAAAGAGGACATCTCTAAAAAAACAACCCCTCTTTCCTTGGGTGTCCGAACTGACCCAGGAAATGCTATGGAGGTTATAATCCCTCGAAATTCCCCATATCCAACCAGAAATTCGGTTACTTTCATGACGACTGGAAATTCCAAAGAGAACATAACTATTGATATTTATGAAGGCGAGCATGTTGTTGCTGACAAAAATCGATTGTTAGGAAGTTTTGTCTTGCCAGTACCAAAGTATCGTCATGCGGAAGTGGTAATCAACGTATCGTTTACTGTTGACAAAAGCGGAGTTTTGTATGTCAACGCCACCTCTTCCTGTGGGAATCTAGTAGGGAAAGCCCAGATTCAAGCTGGAAGAATTATGACTGATCCCAAGCATATCCAAACAATGATCAGAAATGCAGAAATAGAAAAAGAGCTTGAAATCAAAGAAAAGTTAAGAGTACAAACTTTCATGGAACTTCTTGAACTGATTCAAATCATGAAAGCTCAAGTTAATAAGCATCAATCTCAGCACCATGATCAAGACATTTCAGTCAGAAACTTTATGGCCGTTTTAAGAGCTTCACAAAACTGGGCAGAAAAAAATCCTAAAGCAGAAGTAAAAACAATACTTGAAAAGATTGTTTTCATAATAAAGGAAAGTAAGGACACTTTTGCTGATATAGATATTGTTGATAGGTTCGAGGGGATGGTTTTGACATAAATTTAGTAGATAAACTGATTTTAGCGGAGTTCAAATATATTATAAGCTGGGTACTGTATATTATGAGCTTAAATATAGTCACATGATGCTATACTTATCGTAGTGACTCCGATTGTGTTTTATTTTATTCCATTTTTACCAAAATCTCTATTTCATCTATTCAGTTTAAGAATATATCTATTACCAGGATCCCATTCATTCAAACCCCCTCCACCGGACCTATATTTCAGTTCACCATGTACGAAAGTAAGTTATTTCTATTCACATTATACTTTGTGCGATTCGTGAATCTAACCACGCCTTCTTATAGCTTCCTCAACTCCATATTCTAGGCGAGAAACTCATCATGTGTGTAAAGTCTGCCAAAGATCAAACTCGCCAAAAACAAATCAAATAATGTTTTGTGATGAGTGCAATACACCCTACCATCAACTTTGCCATGTCCCACCGATAGATAGATTAGTTGTGGATATTCCTGACGCACAGTGGTTTTGCAAAGATTGCCAGCCGAAACGCCGTGAACGACCGCTCGAAACAGGGTGTTCAGGTGAAGGGCTAAGCTTAGATACGGTAGGTACTTCCCTTGCTTCCTTGTATCTCCAGAATCTCTGAGAACTAACTGTCTATTGATATAGAAAATGACTTATCTGTCTAGTCTTTCCAAGGCACAACTTGTCGAACTCATTCAGTTTGCTGAAAAAATATCCCCGAAACTACCGATTTATTCTCCAAATACGACGTCTATCGCACTAAAAATGCAACTGGAAAACGATAAAAAAGCTCACCATACGACGTCAAAGGTTGATTATGAGGACCTTTTAGTGGATGCAATACTCGCCAAATCAACTGGCCAAGGAGTCGAAATTTCTCAGATCTGGAACTGGATTTCTCGTGAACGTAGCAGTCTTAAACCAAATTTAGATCAAACTTTCTTACAGTCTGCAACCCGAGCACTTCAACGAGGATTACGGAAAGGTAGGATATTGAAAAGTGGAAATTTATATTTTGTCAACACAAACTATCAACCACCATCAGAGCTCTCCCTGTCACAATTTTTGGCTTCCAGTGATGAAGCGCTGTTCAGTGAAACTACCATGTTAATTCCACCCATGACTGAGGAAGATAACTATTACACTTACGACGACAACGAAGAGGTATTCAGTCATAAAGTTTATATTAGGGGTCATTAAACAAAGTTTCTACACATTGTATATATTTCTTTTGAGGCTATCAGATTGCAGGTGGGACTCTGATACACGAATCAAGCGCTTCTTTGATTCCGTCAGCGTACTTTTTCGTGACGTCGTTCAACGATGTACTTACATTATTGAACAAGTCACACAACTCTTGGATTATTTCATAACATTTTGTCAGCAAAGTTTCACTCACTTCCAATATTCTTTTCGCCTTTTTGACCGATTCGATAAGTTTGGCTAACATTATAGCAGCATATGCACCACAGAAGTGAATCTGGTCACTCAACGCCTTGAAGTACAACGTGTCTTTGACTACCAATAATCCTTCAATCACCTTCATAGCATGACGTATCATTCTTCTTAGTTGAACATTGTCACAAAAGTCGAATACTGTTGACACATCAGTCAATTCAAACGTGGGTGTATTTGGGAACAATTCGTTTGTATTTGCCGCGTCATCCATCAACCGTCTATAATTCCAGTGATAGAGAATAAGGAAGTACCCATAATGATATCCTGTTTCCACAAATTGTGTTGCTGGTTGCTCGAATAAGTATCCCCAGTGATCGTGCCAGTTTCTCAGTTTTTCCTCTACTTCTTCCAGCTTCTCATTTGTTTCTAGGAACACGTAAATAATTAGCTGAAAATTAATTTCCGCAACCATTCTCCCGTCAAAATTCGTTGACGAACTTATATCTAGAGTTTTTCGGCACTGGTCAATTCTAACTTTATCCAAGTTACAAACTCGGCCAGTCATAACACAATTAACAAGATGAACCAAACACAAGTGATTCCACACGCGGTAAGCAGTAATTTCGTCAATTTCTGAAACTGGGCTCAGACCACCATCAAACGACATAACGAATCCAAGTACATTTCGAGTGGCCAGATGCTGAAGAGCCACACCACTAGTAAACCATGCGTCTATAATGAACGTATCATTGTCACTTAAAGAGGACGCATATATAGACATCAAAGCTAAGGCTTGAATGAACTCGATAGTATGAGGGACAATCAACATCGTCTCCTTGAAATCACTTTGCAATTTGCTCAGTAGTTTGGACCATAGATATTGCTTAATATCGGGATAATGGTATCGAATTACAACACAACAACACACAGTTAATAACAAAGATGATCTTTCAATCATCAGATCCAACAATTTATCGATAGGTATTTCAGTGTGCAGCGATGCCCATTGATTGTAATAGTTCCTGAATACGCTCAAAATTTCAATAGCCTGATCACGCGTTATGTATCCCATAGTAATAATGTTTTGCCTTATGAAAACCATTTGGGGTGTTTTCAGTCGCCCCAAAGGAGGTGGATAGTTCGAGCTGTCCATGACCAATGCCAAAGAGTTGAAAGGTGACGTCTCGAAAGCAGGCGAAGGTACACCAAATTCTGTATGGGGAAAATTGTAATTATCGTCAATCAGAAGTAGATTGCTGTTGGGCATAGTTACAGCTGGTGAACTATTCCTGCTATCGTGCGTCAAGTCTGATCTTTTGTTTTTCAGTAATGACACTAGATCTGACAAATTTTTCTCGAGATTCCCCAATCTATGTTCGACGTTATTTGCCGGAGTATGTTGACTACCAAATATGCTGATGGTATTTGTGTTCGATGATCCCGAAATAACACCAGGGATATCAGGAACAGATCCCAGACTGTCCTCTGAGGTCAAAAAGCTACACTCAAATCCCAAGGTCATGCATCTGAGACATGATCTAGAGCTTCCGGAGGGGAAACATCGCGTTTTCTGTTTTCTGCAGATTTCACAGGCTCGCGCAGCTCTCGAAGTTCGAATGGCCTTCTTAGGCTTCTGAGGATTAGTACTATACATGTTAGCAGGGCTTTAGAAATTATCTAACTCTCCCAAAAGTGAAAAATTCAGGTCTCTTTATAAAGAATAGCTTACCTGCTGTCTTCCGGGGCCTCGGCCGGCGGAGTGGCCTCTTCCCGCGGTCGCTTGTTTGGGGGCATTTTTTTTCTCGAGCGAACAAATTTTTTCAAAAGTCTTCTAAACTAACAAAGCGCCTTAGCAATATCCCGGGCCACCAAAAGCATCTATTCGAAGACAATAGCTAGTTTTGATAGAATAGTTGGAGAACTGGTAAAGGCAGAATAAATCATGGGTTTTCTTGTGTAGAGTACAATATGTTATGATGGGAGAAATTTTGAGGAGGGTAAACTCTGAAAGCTTATCTCTATCGGGCTTAACGGAATTTCAGATATTACAGACGAAGTTATAGACATAACTCCTAAGCTCTAACTAAGTTCGGACCTGAGAATCAATGGAGATATCCGCCGGCCGGTTTTAAGGGTACATTTCATTATCAAACGCTTCGACGATTCAAATGTTGTTGTAAAAAGAAAGAAAAAAAAGGGCCACGAGCAGAAAATAAAGTGAATATTTTGAAATTATTAGCTATAAGTCTATAATAGATAAAATTATTTAGAAAAGTCCATACTTAAGACAAGTGTTCTATGCAGTTCTTTTTTTTCTGGAACCTTTCTCGTTAGGGCTCGAAGAACGTTTTCTATTTCGACTGTGCTCATGGTAATCGTCTTTGTGCTTTCTATTTGAACGGCTCCTTTCTTCTCTTCTCCTATCTGAAAACTGCCTGTCGCTGCGCTCTTTCTCTTCTTCTCTTCGATCAGAGCGATGTCTACTGCTATGGTGTTTATCTTCTTCTCTTCTATCAGAACGATGTCTACTGCTATGGTGTTTATCATCTTTTCTTCCATCTGAATGGTGTCTGCTACTGTTGTGCCTTTCGTCTCTTCTCCGACTTGAGTGGTGCTTGTGATCGCTATGTGATTTTGAGTCCTTACTTTTATCTTCATTCCTTTTGGAGAAAAAAACGGCTTCTTCTGAGTTTAGCCCAGTTGGTTCAGTTTCTCTATACACTGGTTTCTCTAATAGATATTCTTTTTCCTGCATATATCTAGAATGAGAGGACTTTGTATTCGACGATTTGGTCTCGTCCGGCATTGTATTATCTGACTCCTCATGCCGGTGTTTCAATGACGAAATTCGTTTGTTTTTGGCTGGACTTTCAGAATCTCTATGTTCATCATTTCGACCTTTGTGTTGTTGTTTCTTGATCTCACCTGCCATTCCTCCTCTTTCACTGGTTACGTTGGGGGTATTGATTCCATCATCCAATTCACCCAACTTTTCTTTAGAAAGCCTCTGTTCTTTCTCCAATATGCGTTTGTTATGGCTGTCAGTATCTTTCAGAAGATTACCAAGAAACCTTTTATTGGTGTTGAATTTCGGACCGCCCTCTTTTTTTCTTTTCCTCCGTTTGATATCATCCTCATCAATTATTAGTTGGTATTTCTGGTTATATACAGAATCGAGGTACTCAGGGTCTTTCCTAAGGTTTTCAATAATATCATCAATATCTAAATTATCAGCGTCATGGTGAACCATGCCGTATTCTTTGAATCCAATTACTTCGAGATGTATGTGCAACGTGAAAGGTAGAACGTCGGTTTCACGGAAATAAGCAATTTGCTTAAAATGACCGGTCACATGACGCACTCATTTTTGCTAGTTTCAGTTTTCAACGTCAAAATCCCAGATCGTAGATTCTATAGTATGTTTGTGGTACAAAAGTCTCGATAAATCAAACTAGCTCTTTATGTCGAACATACTCCATTGCACCATCAAATATATGCTAAGTTCGTTCTGTTGCAACAGTAGTCTTTAGACTGTACTACACTTGCATTATTACAGACCATAAAAAACAATGTGTATTTTACAGTACCGCTATCATATTTTAGCCAATCATCAGTAGGAAATATAAATTTACTAGTGATTAGCATTCGTAGCAAATGAAGTTCAGAAATCAGACTATCAGGCTTGAGCTAGACTCATAAGCAAATATAATTAGTATTTGTTGTGATGATCTTTTGCTAGTTTCTTATTTGAGAAGATAATGGATACTTTCATTACAACCGCCCCGAGTAGGTTTTTTGTCGTTTTCAGATTATATCTTGACGTAAGGTTGGGAAAAGTCGGTATTGCAATTTATCTTTTTGTTGATGTTTTCATAAATCTGTTTAGCCATATGTGCCTGTTTGCAAATAGTTCAGTCTAGCTTTGCCAACAAGTTCTGTTAAACGGTTTTAACAAGTCAGTTTTATTCTATAACAGGTAGGCGTGATAAAATACGTGCAGTGCAAAGTACTTAAACCTCGAAAAATATCTCAGGTTCGGATTTTTCAGTCGTGAAAAGTCTATTCTCTGTTCAATGTGCACAGGTGGAATATCTATTAATCTACCGTGTGAATCAGTTTCTGTATGAGCTGTAATTGACCCATGAATAAATACTAACGAAATTAAATGTACTGTACAGTATGTGTGTTTTTTGTTAGAATCTCATTAACATTTGGGGTGACCAGTAGTAGAATTAGGCCTGTGTTGTATGATTATAAACAAAATTGCAAATAATGATATCTCTAGGCATTAAACTTTTATTTTTACTTTAATACTTTATAGACTATATAAAATAAAATTGACGGTTTGAATAATCTTGTTGCATTTAGCTGCCTTATTGAATATGTTGATACTTTCTGTATTATTATCATTCTCATCTATCAATACCCAAAAATTATAATGTTCCTATGAAATTTGTAACTATCTATTGGTATATTATCCAGTTTAGTGGCTCTAAGTTATTGGCTTAGATTAGCATTTTCTATATCTGAAATGTAGAAAGATACTCTTCATTCATAACCCAGCAAAGCCCTTGAAAAATTCCCAAAATGTACTGGGTAATGGTATTCAAACGAGTTTAACAGCGGTTATTATTTGAGGTGACCAATAGTAGAGTTAGATCTGTGTTTGAGAGGTTCTTATATATTTATAAGGCAGAAGAAAATATTAGAGCAACAGCTGATAGTGATCCGATCAGAAACGTGTATTTTGAATAAGAGGTACCAGAAGCTGAGTTGACTTGCATTGCAGTGTTCGATGAGCGATTATTACCAGATGCATACCCACTCATAGAATCACCTGAAGCCGTTGGAGAAGCTTCCGTAACATGGCTTATAGGTGTGCACCCACTTTCAAGAGAAAAACTTTGCGTGAGTAATGTAATTGGAGATGTCAAAGAAGGAGTAGATTCTGTGCTAGTGCTCAACGAGGCTGACGTAGGCAAAGTAGATGTTGTAGAAATTGTTGAGTTTTCATCTGGCAATGGAGGAGTAGTTGCAAAATAATAAGTTGGAGACGCTGCGTCTAGGTACAACGAAGAACTGGAAACATCAAGAGTGCCACTGACTGCACTAGCTTGAATAGAGTCGGGAAGCACAGAGGTTGTTAAGAATACTGATGTCATTGTCAGTGATCTAGTACTAAGTTGGACAAGTGGTAGATATTAGCTTAACAAGACATAAATAAGAGAATCATAGATATTTATATACAATTTTTGAAGAGCTGGAAATTGAGAACTTTTAACTTTTATTAAATTATGATGTACTTCAATGTTATTTGAAAACCCAATCAAACAAAAATCAGACTTATTTGGGGTTTTCAACGAGAGACCGAAAAGATTAAATAAAAAAGTAAATGTGACAATAGAATTGCATACAAAGATTACAACAGTAAGATTGAACTGTATCTGAATTAATATTGGCCCACTAAAGCCAATTACTTCATTTACAGGGATACGCAGTTTTCTCATGGCTGTAAATCTACCAACACAGATTCTAGTGACTCCAGTTCAATTATTTTAGTAAATACAATGTTCGAAAACATACTAGGATTTACAACGTTTGTTAACACAAAATATGTTTTACCTCGAATAAAGATTTTATTACAAAATGCATTTAATTGTACTGTACGCCGTTACTAAATTGATCCAATGACAATTTATCATATACTATTTTAACTCCAATATGCGATTAGATTAAATTTTCATATGTGCTTGCATCTTCAGTTCATGACTTTGCCAAATTTTCGTTTTCCCAATGGCCCCGTGTCTTTCTTGAGATATATAATTGCATAAACCCGAATGTACAGTACGTACTGTACTGTACAGCGGACTAAACACCATTTCAACATTCGGGTTGCCTTAATTGCATTGGCAAGGTGCGGAACCAAAAACAAAATGAAAATTAGAATTTAATACCATTCTGGCCTCTTAAAATTTATCTATAAATAATGTATTGTATCAAGTAAATATATGTGGATGATGTGTACTGGCCTGAAGAGCCAACTTAGGCTATAGAGCAATTTCATTTTAGTTGAGGTTGCAATCGTGCTACTCATTTCAACAAAAGTCAAAAATTCATGCCTGGTATTCGGTACATTATGAAATTTGATCTATAGTTAGAAAGGCTGTTAGACTGTTAATGCTTAAAAAAGTGAAGGTGTATAATATAGAGACTTTCATGGTAGTGTTATAACGTCTCTTCTATTGTTGGTTTGCAAGTTGTACCAGAAGCGGACAAGCTATCCTTTAGTCAGTTTTACAAGGGGGATTGTGTCCATATAAAAAGCAGAGAGCACTGGATACCTGATTTATGAAATACAGATAGAATGCTATCAGTAATTCTGACTTCCAGTATGATACAATACGTACACTAGTGCTGCTATAGTAGCACTGTTACTGAATGCAAAGGGGTGCACATGAAATCATCATGTCCACAATATATCGCAATTAAGAAATCTCCCTTACTATACCCCTAGTCTACTTAGATAGGTCATCGATGCTTTGCTGCTGTTATTTCTTGTAAATCAAATATGACATCTGAATAATTGATAGCGTACAGTACACATAACTTGGTGAAAATATTTCATTTTGTTGTGAATCGTGATACTGAAGTTTGATGTGCCTATTTAGTATTTTAAATAATTAGCCTATATAACATAGCACATAAAAATTTTAACGTAAATTCTAAAGCCTAAAACTGGTACCTATGTGACTGTGCTCAGTTTTACTTTGCCCTAAACTCAGCCCTAAAACTGATTTAGGAAATAAGTTGTCCCAAAATTTTTCTAATTTTTCTGAAAATTCTCCAGCTCCCAGGAAGAATTTAGAAAACTGTTCTTTTTAACAATCTCCTACTACATCAGCAGCAGAGCCGACATCAACAACAAGTAAGTGCCCATCCATAACACTTTGAAACGACATCATAAACATGCTTGCTTTTAAGCTATGTTAATGCGAAGCGCCGAATAATCAGCTTTCTAACATTTTCCGTTAATAGTGGGTGCCTACAAATATCTTGAAGAACTTCACCGTAAGAAGCAATCTGATGTCCTCAGATTCTTGCTCAGAGTCAGATGTTGGGAATACCGTCAATTGAACGTTATTCACCGTGCTTCTCGTCCTTCTCGTCCCGATAAGGCTCGTCGTCTTGGTTACAAGGCTAAGCAAGGTTTCGTTATCTTCCGTGTCCGTGTTCGCAGAGGTAACAGAAAGAGACCTGTCGCCAAGGGTGCTACTTACGGTAAGCCCACCAACCAAGGTGTTAACCAACTTAAGTACCAACGTTCTTTGCGTTCCACTGCTGAAGAACGTGTCGGACGTCGTGCTAGCAACCTCCGTGTTCTTAACTCTTACTGGGTTAACCAGGACTCTACCTACAAGTACTTCGAAGTTATTCTCGTTGATCCCCAACACGCTGCTATCAGAAACGACCCCAGATACAACTGGATTGCTAACCCTGTCCACAAGCACCGTGAAGCCCGTGGTCTTACTGCTACCGGTAAGAAATCCAGAGGTATCAACAAGGGACACAAGTTCAACAACACCAAGTCCGGAAGAAGACACATCTGGAAGAAGCACAACACTCTTTCTCTCTGGAGATACCGTTAAGCGCTGCGTTGTATATTTATTTTGTAATATACTATCAACATATTAATAAGATGCGTTTCCTTTTTTATTTTAATGATCCACTCTTTAGTTATTGAAATGAAAAATCTACAAGCCATTGTCATAGTCGGAAATTTAAGATATTGAAAGTTTGGAGAAGTCTAAAAATTTTTTGGGGCTTCTTTAGTGTAGCACTATTAAACAAACCTTGAAGATCTTGGTTTAAAACCAAACTTGTCGTAGCTCACTGTATTGTTAAATAGACCTCTGGAATTGGCAAACCTGATAAGAGGACGGACGAAGTTCAATTTTTACAGTGAATATATTTTTATATTTAGATCGCGTGCCTTAATCTCTACAGACAACAACCAACAAGAAATTCATGGGATGTTGAAATATTGTACGATAGGTAGCTTTTCTGACATATCACGAACATTACTTGTTTTTTACCCAAGGAAGTTTTCTACCCAAGAAAATGTTTTATACGTTAAAACCAAGAGTGGGAATGGTTCTTCGTATAGTTGAGTATTGGCAACCTCTGAGTAAGCTTTACTACTCATGAACTATCGAATATTGCAAAGCTCAATACGTTTATCGGTGTAACCATTCCTAATGTTGAATTGAAAGTAGGTGAACAAAATCAAATAAAATTGAATAATAAGTATATAGTTATGTATAGAGAAGAATGTATCGTCAATCATTGCACCAGACCCCATACGAGACCACGAAGGGACACTCTTAGATCACTACAAGAGTGATACAGATGATCCGCTGCACCCAAGATTGGCTAATTAGTCTCCAGTAAGAACTTGTAAAATCCACGTATGTCCTGGGAACAAGCTCCAAATGGAGGTTCCTCGTAGGAATGCTTTAAAAGTTTTGAAAAGGGCGAACCCTTAACAAATGTCTTACTGTTAAAAATGCGTTAAGGAAAAAAAGAGAAAAGATTTCAAAAGACGTAATATTTTATTTAAATACTGGTGTTGGGAGATAAAGCAGGGTAAGTTAGGGTTAGTTTAGTTTACAGTAAATCTGTATGGGATTTTAGTTGCCTTACTCTACAGCGGCGCGTAGGTATCTACTACCCTGCCCATGTTAAATATTCCCTTTTCTTCTCTACAATTTCCTACGACAAAGTCTGGTATCCATTGAAAATTTCGAGCACAGGAATGATATTATGGTAGATAATTATTCGCATCAAAAATCACCTACAGATTCTCTGAGTAATGTTGATTAGTTCATGACGGATTAACTTAGCACGCCAAAATTTTAACCACAACATAGTGCTAAAACCTCAACTTAACTTTAGTTGATTTCAGCTTACCGGTAGTATGGGCAAGCTGCATTTTTTTACAACCGACAGCCAAAAAAACCTAAACCTAAACCCCAGTCAACCGTCCTGTAGCTAATAAGACTGCAAGGTTAACAAGCACAATTGGCTGATTTGAAGTTTTGTGTGCAACTAATTTAGCACTGCGGTCATAAATCTATACTAAACACGCTTGCTACTCTACTGTAGCCTTTGCATTTATGTATTTAGTAAGGCTCTAGATATCGAAGGTAATGTGTAGGAGATCAGTCAATTTTTTCAGTAATGATTACATACCTAAGCTTTACTCAGGTCTTGTTCGAACAGTTTATTCCGGGCAGACTGCCTAATTAGCAGTTCAGCACGAGAAACAAGAGCCTATAACCATTTGATGTGCATATATGTAAAAGAGTCAACGCCAACTCAAAACGTAAAATTATTTTTCCTGAGCCAAAATAATTTTCTTCTTCTTTCATCACTGTCGATTGCTTCGATAATAATCAACAATGTCTAACCCTGCTTACCAAAAGACTGCTATTCTTTCTGTCTACAATAAGACTGGACTCTTGGATCTTGCTAAGGGTTTGGTTGACAACAATGTCAGATTGTTAGCCTCAGGTGGTACCGCCAAACTTGTAAGAGAAGCTGGATTCCCTGTTGAGTAAGTATTCGATCCCAATTCAATTGATAACTGGGTTCAACAATCGCTAACTCAAATTTTTTTTACCATCATAGAGATGTCAGTTCTATCACTCATGCTCCTGAAATGCTTTCAGGCCGTGTCAAGACCCTTCACCCTGCCGTTCACGCAGGTAAGCTATACATATGATTCTTGGTCACAAAAAGATTTTTACTAATGGCTCTTATCTAATAGGTATCTTGGCTAGAAACATTGAGTCTGATGAAAGTGACTTGAAAGCTCACAACATCGATAAGGTCGACTACGTTATCTGTAACCTTTACCCTTTCAAAGAGACTATTTCCAAAGTCAACGTTACTATTGACGAAGCAGTAGAAGAAATCGATATTGGTGGTGTCACTCTTTTGCGTGCTGCTGCCAAAAATCACGTTCGTGTTGCTATCCTTTCAGATCCTAATGATTATGCTGGATTTGTTAGTGAACTCGAGAAAGGTGAAATCACTCAAGAAACTAGAAACAGACTTGCTCTCAAGGCTTTCGAACACACAGCTGAGTATGATGCTATGATCTCTGACTTCTTCAGAAAGCAATACTCCGAGGACGTTTCCATGCTTCCTCTTCGTTACGGAGCCAACCCTCATCAAAAGCCTGCTCAAGCTTTCGTTACTAAGGGTGAACTTCCTTTCAAGGTTCTTTCCGGTTCTCCTGGTTACATTAACCTGCTCGATGCTCTGAATTCCTGGCCTTTGGTTAAGGAACTTTCGGCTGCTTTGAACTTGCCTGCCGCTGCTTCATTCAAGCACGTTTCACCTGCTGGTGCCGCTGTCGGTTTGCCTCTCTCTGAAACTGAAAAGAAGTTGTATTTCGTCAGCGATATCGAAAATCTTTCACCTCTGGCTAACGCTTACGCTCGTGCTCGTGGTGCCGACAGAATGTCTTCTTTCGGTGACTGGATCGCGTTGTCGAATATTGTCGATCTACCTACTGCTCAAATCATCTCCAAGGAAGTTTCCGATGGTGTTATTGCTCCAGGTTACAGTGCCGAAGCTCTTGACATTCTGAAGAAGAAGAAGGGTGGAAAGTACTGTGTTCTTCAAATCGACCCCAACTACAACCCTGATTCCACTGAGACCCGTCAAGTTTACGGTATCTCGCTGCAACAAAAGCGCAATGATGCTGTCATTAACCCTTCTTCTTTCAAGGAAATTGTTTCTGAGAACAAGAACATCAATGATCAAGCTCTTGTTGATCTTACTGTTGCTACTATTGCCCTTAAATACACACAATCAAACTCTGTTTGTTACGCTAAGAACGGTATGGTCATTGGTCTGGGTGCTGGTCAACAATCACGTATTCACTGTACCAGACTTGCTGGTGATAAAGCTGACAACTGGTGGCTACGTCAACATCCCCGTGTTCTGGGTTTCAAGTGGGCTAAGGGTACTAAGAGACCTGATAAGTCTAACGCTATTGACTTGTATGTCTCTGGTCAAATTCCCAAGGAAGGCCCTGAAAAGGAACTTTACGAAGCCAAGTTTGCCGAAGTTCCTGAGCCTTTGACTGCTGAAGAAAGAGAAGAGTGGATCAAGAAATTGTCTGATGTTGCTCTTGCCTCAGATGCCTTCTTCCCCTTCGACGACAATGTTTACCGTGCTGTCAGATCAGGTGTTAAATACATTGCTGCTCCTTCTGGATCTGTCCAAGACAAGATTGTTCTTGCAGCTGCTAACTCTTTTGACGTCGTTTATGTTGAAAATAATATTAGACTTTTCCACCATTAAAAGGGTGTACGATAGGTGATTGTTTCGTGTTTTTGGTATTGTGTAATTAAGAAATATAAAAATTGAATGATTTACAGGTGTTTAAATTGTAGTTGAGAATCTCATTCTGAATTGATTTGTAGTAAACTGATGACTATAATAGTTTTATGCTCTAATACCCAATATTTACCAAAGAATATATACTTGATTCGTTTTTCTTTGTCGTCAATTTTGGTTTGGTTGAGAGTAGTGCTTGATTAATTCGACATCTAACAGTCCATAAACGTGTTCGATTGTGCGCGATCGTACAACTTCAGTATTTTCCATCAAAGTGCAACATACCGAATGTGTTCCTTTAGGAATTTTAGGGAATTCTTCCAACCCCGTGAAAACATCTTCTAACGACGTCAGTTTGGTTTTTGCCATGAAACAAATAGAGCTTAAGTTTTTGTGTGAGATAGCATCATGTATTGATAGCAGTGGAAGTCGGGAGCTGGTGGAAAGGTCACTCAGTTGAGGGGCGAGACCAATGATTTCAGAAAGAGGTGGGCCTCTGTCGCACTTCCATAGTTCTAGGCGCGAGATTTTGGAGATATTCATGGCTGGTGTAAATGGTCCATGCAAAATAAATTCGGTTAAGGAGTTGATATTTTGCTCGATTATCTTGCAAACAAGGTTAATTGTACTTGTACCTGAGTTGTTGTGGACATACATTAACGATTTGAGGTGGTTGAATGGAATATTCACTTCCCCAAGTTCATCTGAACCTTCGCGTGGGGCTAGCGAGAATTTAAACGGCAAACATACTAGTTCGAGGTGGGTGATTGTAGTAAATGCGTGTGGATCCGACGGAAGCGTCAACAGTTCCTGGAATGCTGTAAGGAACTGGAGTTTGGGAGGTAGGAGCCATGCTTTCTCTCGGGAGAATTTGAAATCCGGGGAGAATACCAGCTGGTCTAGACTCTCATTGGTCTGAAGAAATTTCCCTATATTAGACAATGATGTGTGCTGGGATTCGATGAATTGCTCGCCGTTAGTACGAAATGTGGTATGGCGAATATACAGTTTCTTTAGACTGACCAACGAACTGAGTTGGTGAAAGCAAGATGTTGGTAGGAAGCCGGGACATTTCTTGAGCTCTAAAACTTTCAATTTCGTAGACATGGCTGGAATATGGTCCAACGCAGGGATCAAATTATCCTCGCCACAATATTCCTGACTGAGGTTGCATATTATTCGAGGATGAGTCTCTAAGAAATTATTCCAATTTTGACAGCAAGAATCTTGGTATTCATAATCTTTCCTAAACCAGAATGTTACTTCTTGTAGTCCTTCTAGCGCATGGAAGGGTATATTTGATCTATAGTCGTCAATCGATAAATGCCTAACGCACCCGAGAACGTGAGTAGTAGTTGTCAATGGGCCCCTTTTTAGAGGTAGAACTCTATATATTTTTCGAGGATTTTGCAGTGACGATGGGTATTCTTTGACGGAATTTGGGTTCTCTGATATAAAGCACGGTACATTAGAGTTTGTGTTAGCAGTTATCGCAGTATTGGTGAACATGTAACTATATACCAAGTTCTTGAAGTGCTTGTTTATCAATGTGATATTTTTAGGGATATCTTTGCTTTCAATTCTGGTGTACTCATCAAAGTATGAGTGAAATGCCTGTGACGGAGACCACCGATTGTAGAAGACATTATTCAAATTGAGATTATCGGCAAAAGGAAATACATGAGATATGATTTTGAGCAGAATCTCTGTAGGTAGACTTTCAAGTTTGAGAGGTGTGCTGGGATCCATTTAGAATTGAATGTGACAAGCAACTCAAGGGCTGAAAGTGTAACCGAAATATGGAAAAAGTGTATGTAACTGGTAAAAAGAGTAGTCTATTATAGTTGACAAAAACCATAGCGAGCTCGAATTTCATTGATAAAAATGAAATGCTATGTCGGATTTTAGAATTTCAAAGTTCAACCCGTAAGCCTTGAGGTCAGAGACATAGAATATAAGTTTTAGAACAGCAATAGTCTAATTTTTTTAGAAGTCTATAGTTTAAGTCGCAATTTCTCGAGCTTTCTGTATGACTCGGGCCAGCATTTGGAAAGCTATTTTTAGCTGTTATTTGAATAAAGGTACAATAAAAATACGGTACAATAAAAATACGGTACCATAGGTACTGATGCTCAGTAGAACCTGTATACTGAGATGTTCTGTGATCAGTGGAAAGCCAAAAAGTGATTAGTTGCTCCAATTAAGTATGATGGAGGTTTATAGAAATTTCAGATCAACAATTTCAGTTGACAGATTGAAGCTACAGTATGTACGTTATATTATGTAGGAGCCGCCTTATCCACATACAATATTTAGTGTCTAATTAGACTATTCATACAAACCTTTGTTGTAATTCCGTAACCGCTATTGCTAAACAATGATACCAAAAGCGCTGAAAACACCAAGTTAGACTACATGATTTCAAAGCTACGACAATCAAGCAAGTCCCCCACCTACCGCACAGTGTCTTCATGGGGAAAGGAGTCACAAAAGTGAAAAGGCGAAAAAGCGAAAAGAGTGGTAAAAGTAGAAAAGAAGCAGGCTAACACTACTAAGGAGCATAATTATGTAACGTTTTTTGAGTTTAAGGTTAAGGTAGATCGCGTTGGAACGCGCTCATTTTCAGTCGGTCACATGATGTAAACAAACATTCCGCACTAGGAAAAAAATAGATAGAAAAATACTCCTTTTTTCCTCTTTTTCCTCAACTTCCAGGTTACTTGCATAGCTTATACATCTCTGCTCATCTATTATGACAGTGCGATATATACGCATTTGATTTTGGTATGGAATACTTCGTCTATATTGGACGTCAATTAAGCGGCTTCAACTAACATCTCATAGGTTCTATATCACAGTTTTTTTGGGCTTGTTTATTTTTCATTCATTTATTGCCTTTGTTCTTTCTTTTTCTATTTTAATTTTTTGTTTTTTTTCTCTGAAATTCATACCACATCATGAGAAGAGGTTCTACTCAGAAAGGCATCTCATATTGGTCGGATATGGAAAAGAATCGACGTGAAGGTTCACCAACAAGTGCTTCTACAGATAGTTCGCACAGTCCTTTAAACAATTCTGTCAGAAACAACGTCTTTGTGATATCCGACCGATCTCCAAAACAATCATTCTCGCCCAACCACACCTTTTTTGAAAAGTCACCACGCCAAACATTTTCCAGTTCTTCAAACAGCACGCCAGATATGGGATCCCCTTCGCATTTTGTCTCTCCAAGTTTTTCGTCTACAACATCTAGCCAAAACTCAAGGCTAGCGCATATGAAAAAGTCTTCACTTTCGAGAAACTCATCTTCAAAGCTACATGGCCCTAGATCTCTGGGATCAAACCTCCAAAGACCTAAAAAGGTGGTAACTTTTGAGAAGAAAGCCCCTGAGGTTATACAGTACGATGCTCTAACGCCAGACGTCTCTCAATTTCATGATGATGAAGTCCCCTTTAGCCGGGATACTCTGGGCCCCGAAATACAAGATGACGAATATTACGATAGTGAAAACAACGAATACTACGACAACGACGTACCGGTAATTGAACCTCCTCGCTATGGGATTGCAATAACATCGCCTTCTCTCTACCCAAACTCAAGCTTCACGGGCGAATCTTCCGCAAATAGTAGTCCTGATCTTGATCGAAATGGAAGTTTATCAAGGCGCCCTTTGCCTCAACTGCCGAAGCACGTTTCACCCCAACTGACTTCTTCAACGGCTTGGAAAGTAGCAACGCCTTCTCCCAACAATTCGCCCATGTTCACTGTTGACAGTGCTAATTTATTTAGAAACAATTCACTATTAGAATCGCAGCAACAAATACATACCCTTCACCACACTTCTCCTTTACCAACAAGTCAGATACCTCATCGGACTCCAGTTCAAAGAACGCCTATTCAACAACGAAGGGGTATGTTAAACTCTTGGGATGAACCAAGGTACGGAATTGAAAATCACTCGATGCTTCCCCCCATTAAAGAATCAAGTATGACCGAAAACTCTGGTACTTTTGCAGAATCCGATGAAGAAGAACAGACAGAAAAGGAAAACTATAGCCGTGATTATTCTTCAAGTGAATCCGATACTGGTAATCACAGTGCCACTAACGCAATAGTGAACACAGAATATGAGTACAAGAGGGAACTTGAATATGCAAAGTCACCAACTGGGGAGTACCAGAGCGATAGTGAGGAGGAATACCAGGATGAAAATATCAACTATCACAGGCAATCTACCGCTGAATATTCTCCTAGTGAAGAAAACTCAGATGACGAAGGAAGCGTTATTAGAAGACCACTTGGAATGCGTTATTCGCCTGAATCACGGTCAAGAGGTATTCAATCTTCAGACGAATCAGAAAGTGAAAGAGATTTCGATGATGATACTCATGATTTCAACAAAGAAAAACTCTATAGTGAAAAGGGACAAATTGATGAAAGCCACAAGCATCACCGGCGTTATGTTAGTGATGAAGAGTATTCTGATAACGAAGAGGACGATTATTCAAACGAAAACAATCACGTTAGCCACCCTATAGATGAAAGGTATTCTAATAGTACGGAACAACGCAGAGTTTTAAGTAAACAGTCAGCTTTAATAACCACACCTCAAGTCAAGATCGAAACTGAAGTATACAGCGAAACTGAACTACGCAGAACTTCCGATAAAGCATTCATTAGTACATCTGTTGAGCAGGTTCATTACAGTCAAACAACAAATTTCTTTAACTCGACGAGCCCGGCGTCAAGCTATAACCGCGAAATATCTCCAAATGTGGAGCGGCCTATTCAACCTAAAGTTAGAATTAAGTCAGAGCCTGTTGAAGCACCTCCAATTTTTAATGTTAGAGTCAAAAAGGAACCAGTTGAAGACAAATTTTTGAAGTCATTTGGAAATCTTGGTGTCCGTGATAGATCTGTTACACCACGATCGGTTTCTAGAGAGAACAAGCGAATCGCGTCATTATCTCTACAAGGAAAGAAAGAAAACATCCCCCAGATTAAAGAAGAGTCTCTTTCAAAAGATCCTACACGACCTACTATTATTAAGAAAGAACCGATTGACTCTCCTAATGATACAGCTAATCAACCAGAGCCAATTAGTTCGGTCCGTGTCAAAAAGGAGCCAGTCGAGCCACCTTCAAATACGATCTACGAACATAATCTCAGTCAAACCTCATTTGAGTATCCCCAAGCATTATCCAGACCTTTCTCAGAAAGGAACGCTTCTGATACCGCTGTTATGTTGACCAAATTGCGTACCCCTTCTTTTCCTAGAAATGGCAAAAGCTTGAGTCCTATGCGTCCGAGAACTACTAGCCAAAAGATTTTCAATACCTCCCCCAATCCCAGAAACACTTCATATGAAAGACAACGACCTCTTAGCTTGACGTCTGACACTTGGTCTTATGGTATCAAACACGAGCCCATTTCTCCACAGTTTCATATAAAGAAAGAGCCTTCATTCCGATATTCTTATTCTAACTTCTCAACTTCCAGCATACCCTTTGTCAAAAGAGAGTCACTAAATTCTATAGGTTATTCGTCGCCTTTGGCACAATCAAGTTCATGGTCTCTTGATCGAATTAAGGTGGAGCCAGGCCAAGAATCTCGTCAAATCCCTACCAGACTACCCAGTCTACAATTTAGGAATTCGCCTTCGAAACTCAATCTTGCATCTAGAAATTTTTCGAGAACACCAGATGTTCAACAAAATAAGTTTGCTGCTTTTTCAGCACCTTCTGAGGAATACGAAGACGAATACGCAGAAGAGGACGAAGACAGATATGCTGAGCCAGAATCTCCTACAGAAGATCATTCAACTCATGAAGCATCTGAAAAAGCATCTTATAATGGAGATCAGATACAATATGAATCTGAAGCCATTTATCAAGAAAAATCTCAAAATCCTGATGACGAGGAATACTACAGTGATCATTCTGCCGATTACACTGATGTTTCCGAAACGGTGGATAACGCCAAATCTGAGAAACATAAAGAAGCGAGGAATGATGAGAATGAAGAAATTTACGAAGAGGGCGAAAACGGATCACACCAAGTATCAGATGCTCAGACTGGCGTATCTCCCGAACTCCAGGAAGGCTCTTATGGTGCTGATCAAATTTCTAGCCGGGTAGACTCCAGAAACCACACTGAAAATTCTGAACCTGAAATAAAAGTAGAACCGGAAAATGATGAGTATAGCGACAGAAAATTGACATCGCTAGATATCAGCAAAGTCCACGATCACACAGCTCAGGAGGAGTCTATACCTCATAGACCCCTTTTTGTTTTGGAAACTCTTACCCAAGTCGATCAGGAAGCGAAATTAAAGACCCCGCAATTAGCAAATCAAGAGTTTGAACCCATTACACCTCATTCTGAACAGAAAGATCTTAATGCTGAACCCGAAACTCCGCTTTCCCAAATGGCTGCACCAGAATCTCCCTACCGTACAAACTTAACCACGCCCAGCGTCAGCTCGAATACTCATTTACCATTTATTGACAACGTAGTCGATCAACATCAAGATTCGATCAATACAGATCAACCGGAAACTCCTCATCTCCAAAAGGTTCAATATGACAGTCCTGAAACACCATATGCGATACCCGAACAACTCAATACTGATACACCTTTAGCTGATGATGAAAAAGAAAGTAATGATGATGATGATTTTGATGTTTCTAAAGATGAATCTGAAGAAGAAGACATTGATCGATCAGGAAATTATGAATCATATATGAGCCATGATGATGAAGCTTCTCAAAATGAAGAAAATGAGAAAGACGCTCGTTGTCTGATTCCTCCTATCTTTGATGAGGGACATGAATCTACTCCCATTATGCAGGATGACTGGGAAGATACAAGTTCTTCCACAAGTGGTATGAGAAGGTCGATGAGTGTCAACGGCAATAAACTGAAAGTTCGCCCAAGTTTGAACCCTGAAGAGGTCAATAAATTCTCTGAGATCCATAGATCTCAATCTAAAGGGGGAGTTGAAGATGTAACTGAAAATTCGCATATCGTGAAGGAGATCACTAAAACTCCTATACCAGTGTCGGCGCCCAAACTGACGTTCAACTTTGAAGATATCGTTTCTGAGAGTGAAAGTATATTTGGTGACTTGGATGCTGAGTTTGACAAAGTATTAGAAGTACCAAAGGTAAGTTTACCAACACTATTAAGATATCGCTGTAAATATTGGATTTTACTAACTTTTTTTATCGAATAGCGAGGCTACAATGTGGTTGAAAATACAGAAATGGTCTATGCCTACAGCGATAGGAAGGCATCAGCTAATCAGAGAAACTTCAGTGGCCCAGTAAAGAAAATTCATATTCACGATTCGCCCATACCTCCAGTTCCTGAAATTGAACCTAAATACCGGAAACGCAAGATGTCTACTTTAACAAGCAGCGATCGAGGAAGATTATTTGTAAGAATTCTTGAGATATCTGATATTCAGATGAAAGGAATTGAAACAAAAAATGCGAAGTTCACGATGGTTTTGGACAATGGGCTACACAGCATTACTACACCATATATGTCTTTGAAGAAAGAAACTGGAATTGATCAAGAATTTGAACTGGTCGTCGGAACGAATCTGGAATTTATTTTGACGCTTAAGGCGAAATGGACGAAACCTAAACCACCTACATCGATAGTTAGTACAATGTCACCTGCAGCTAAGCAGAGGGTGTTGCTGAGCAAGCCCTCGACGGTTAGTACATTAAAAAGTGAAAAGACTTCAAGGAGCAGTGGATTTTCCAAGCTTTTTGGATCAAAGAAAAAGTCGAGTCCTCTGGTGATGAATGCTAAATCTTCCAAATCTTCTCATAGTTTACTTGCTCCCAAAGTTTCAACCACCTCAATCACTCCTACTCCTGCTAATGTAACTCCTTCCACTGTTGATCCCTGGGACGACCTGACAGCCGTTGATGGATCATTTGCAAGAATGTATGTGGCCTTTTCTCAATATGAAAAAGAAATTTACGGTAGAGTTGCTACTTTTGAAATTCCGTGCTACAACGAATGGAGCACAACTACAGTTCAAGGCGAGAAGAAAAAGAAGGAGCCGTACCAAATTGCAACGCTGAAAGTTCAAATGATGTTTGTCCCTCGTGCATCAAAGTCGGAGACTTTGCCTGGGTCAATCAAGGAAGCTATCGAAGAGCTGCATGTTGCTACAAATCTGGTCGATTTGGAAAAAGAGGAACAATCTGTGAAGATAGTTAATGAAGGATATTTGTCACAACTCGGAGGTGATTGCAAGTACCCACGACGCCGATACTTCACTTTGGAAAACACGATGCTCACGGCGTACAGCGAAAGCTCACGGAAGCCCCGTGCCATGATTAATCTTCGAAAAGGTGTTCGAGCAGAAATGAATGAAATGGATGGTATCAAGATTGTGTTTAAGAATGGTGAGTCAATTGAGTTCTATGGCGACAGAATTGCAGACTGGTTAGAAAAGTTCAGTGTTGTTATTGAACTTAAAGATGAATTGGAGAAAGTTGAGAAGCTGGAAAACAAGGTCCTTAAACCTTGGGTGGAAATGGTACTGGATTGCCATGAAAATAGTGAAGGATTTTAAGAGACGTTTTTTTAGAATTTTTATTTGTTATATTATGTTCTTTTTCTTTTTGATAAGAATTGCTTGATACATTTAGGGATAAATTTGTGGTTTTTATATATTAATCATCTACTTTAATTTTTAGTTATTTATTGTTTCTGTTTTATTCAATGTCAGATTCTGTAATACCTTTTTTCAAAGGAAGTATTGGGAAGTTCTCAAATCTCTAATCATGTAAATATTATGCGACTGTGTGCCGTTAAAACTTATCAGATGAAGTATATGTAGTTCTTTGGATGAGATGTAAGATGTGTGATTTGATTCACAAGTTACACCGTGCCTATGGACTGAAGATTGATGGTGAAGAAAACAGATGCCATGGGAACTAAATCTGGTTTGTGATTTTACGTACAGATCCAGTAATTGGTTTTTATTTACTTCTATCATATTTTACACCAAATAAACTAAAAATTAATTGATATTTACATTTGTGTACCAACTCATAAAAGCAATTTCATCTTACGAGTCTGCCTATATCTTACGCCATTTGATGTAAAAAAAGAAGTCTGATTTTGCACTATTAAATAAATTTTACTGTAGTTTCAAGACTTCCTGTAATAGTCTGGCAGAATATATTCATCCGTTGATATAATTTTACAAGTCTGTTAAATCTTTTCCATGCCCACCTAACCGAACACGTTAAACTAGGTATCTAATCTTTATAAACCCACCAGCCCATAGGCACGATAATCACGAAAAATCCATACACGCTTTGACCCAAACATGGCAGATTGTTTGCCAATGTCTGTCGTATAACCAAAAGTAGATATTGTGTTTGACGTTTTTCCTAGATAGGAAGTATGTTGTGGTAGTGTGGGGTACAGAAGAGCTTATTATAACCTGTATCAATTACTCTATTAATCTACATAAAAATAGAAACAACCTGCAGTAATTTTTATTAAGATACTAGATGGGCTGATTACTTTTGTCATAGTGTGTATATTGTCATTCAAGGTGACATCCATCCATCATTGAATTATACTTGAATCAAGAAACAGCATAGATATGCTCACAATGCGAGACCAAATCAAACAGAAATTCTCACTAAGACCACCTGTCATAATCTTTACAACACACACACACGTTACAATCAGAGATATACCATTTCTTTCTCTACTTACAATAAACAATTATAATTACAGTTGACTATATCATGCACACAATCGCAAACAATTACTCCCAATCGTCATCACTGTCACTTTCCTCAGTTTTAGATTTCGGAGCCGGCGACGATGCCTTCGACACCACATCGTACGAAGCCTCACTTGAAGGGCGTCTAGAATCAACCGCGCTTTCTTTCTTGATAATATCAACACCCGTTGCCTTTTCATCCTTCTTTTCAGGCTTAGCTTCTTGCGAAGCGCCTGTTTTTTCCTTCTTCTTTTTCTCTCCTTCCCCATTTTCCTCTTCATCGTCGTCGTCGTCCCACCCAAGTTCTTCGTCTTCTTCAATGGTCTTCTTCAGTAGCTGCTTACGTTTCTCTTCTTGGGCTGCAATCTGTTCACGCATAAAGTAGTATCGACTCCAGAATTGGGCGTAGGGAATGTGTTCGTTGGAAGTTAGGTCTTCCATTAGTTTTCGGAGTTCGGGGTATTTCTCAAGATCTTTCGTTATCTCTTCAGTCTTGGAATCAATGTCGAACTTCTCAATAAAAGGCTTCCAGGCGGGGTCTTTGTTGTCGACTAAGAAAGGCTCTTTTGTTGTGTGTAAAGCGTGTAGTTGGGCATCTAGTCTAGTAGAATATATTTGTGACCTAATATCATCAGGGACATTAAATAATACTTCACTTGTGCCTTGTTGCTGAGCTGAAGGTGATTCAACATTAACGGCGTCCTTTAAATAAGATTTCAGATCAGTTCCAACTTTTGTAAGATAAGAACCAGCTTTATTCTCAATTTGTTCCAGATCCTTATCTAAATCATCAATATATATTTGAGCCTTTTTTGTTAAAAGTCCCAGCATATCAGTAACTTTCTTTGTGCCTTTAAAGTCTGTAGAAGGTTCTGGTTTTAGTGTATCAGTTGATGACGATAAATCTTCTTTCTTGACTTCTCTTGTGGCAGGAACGTCCGTATTGCTTGTTGCACTCGTTAACAAATCGTCCAATTCATTTTTGACAGCGGCAAGATCCATGCCAGCTTCTTTGAGTGCGACTTCGCCAGTTTGTTTCACCTTATTCCAGAATCCGCCAATCTTAGAGCCCCACACTGAAGCCGTAGGACTTGAAGCAACTGTCGAGGTTACAGAGGACAATTTTTGGAAAGCTGTTTCAATTCCAGACTCTAGTTTGTCGGCCGCATCGTCAAGCTTAGTGTTGGGTTTGGGAGTAGAAGCGTTGTCGGGAGTGTTGGATTGCTGGATATGATCGTAAGCATCCATTTTGCTTTGTGGAGATGTTGTATGTAGCAAGAAAAGAAGAGGAAATTGAAGAGAGTAGCGAATTTGTTAGAGGGAATTTTATTGTATGGTGAGAAAGAAGAGCCGTACAGATAGGTGTCAAGTGTTAAATTACATTGTTTTTTGCTCATGTGAGGTCTTGCAGATACAGTAGCAAGTTGCTAACAGCATTAGCAGGCCCAAACAGAAGTACGGGTATTTGTATTATGACTTGAATATCAACAGACTATTACGGTCTGTTGAGACCCTTGATTTATTTGGGCCTGTAAACAGTCAAGAGCACAAGCAGCCCACGATTCTTATACACAGCGAATATTTGTATATGCTTGTACTGTACGTAAAGTGTTTAGGAGCGTACGAATAAGGCCGATGTACCGTAGGTAAATTTATTTAGTATTGCCGGCATTTTAAGTTAAACAATAACATTGATTCTCGTTAGATTCCATCCATCTAGCTTACAAAGATAATAGGGCCAACTTATATAGCTGGACGTGCTCAAATTCCTCAGCTATCAACACCTAAAACCGAGAGTTTGAGCTTATTGAAATAGCCAAATCCTCTTCTTACTGGCATCCTATAACAGCACCAACTATGGATTTCATTCGTGCTCAGAGTACAAAACGGAATATGAAGATAATAACGGTGCACGCACCATTTCCCCCCAGCGAGGTTAGGGCTAACGAGCGGCTACAGAGATTTGAGATTTAGTATGCCGTTTCTGGTATCTTAGACATATCGGTTACCCTGCCATTTTCGATCAGCTATCTACGATTTTTTATTTTTTATTTTTTAGTTTTTGGAATTTTGCTTTTTCTAATTATTTTTATTTTCTTTTACTTCGCAAATGTATAGTTGACTTTCTCCAGGACCAAACAATTTTTTCTAGCCTAATAGAACACTCATCTCGATTAGCATAATAGAGCATACCTTTTTTTCAAGGACTTATTATGAACACTCAACCATCTGCAATGGAAACTAATACAGTTTCTGAAGCCCCAAGGCAGACAAAATCAAAGCATCCTTCTACAATAGAACTCACGTCTGCTTTGGGAATTCCTACTAAAACTCGAAATCGAAGAGTTTGGACCCGTGAGGAGGACGAAAAACTACGACGGCTAGTGGCTCATTGGGGCGATCAGCGAGGCAAAAATAGTAAATGGGATCAGATAAGCGCCCAGTTTGAGGGGAGAACTAATAAGGATTGTAGAAAGAGATGGTTTCACTCTTTAGACCCCACACTGAAAAGAGGAAGGTGGACTGAGGAAGAAGATCGGATATTGCTCGAAGCTTTCAACAAAATGGGTTCGGTATGGAATAAAATAGCACAGCTCATACCTGGAAGAACAGACGACCAGTGCTCGAAAAGATACAACGACGTTCTAGACCCAAGCGTTCGAGATCGGTTACGAGAGTGGACTAAGGAAGAGGACGGCACACTATTGCAGCTTGTCGAAACTCACGGAACCCAGTGGAGAACTATTTCAACTCACATGAAAGGCCGAACCGGACTCACTTGCAGAAACAGATGGCGGAAAATCGTGGCACCGGTATTACCAAAAAATAAAGAAAAGCAAGATTCCAATACTTCACAACAATCCGCTCAATCTATATCCTCTCAGTCACCTAATTCGCTTCCACCAACTAATACCCAAACAACTTCATCTTCATCTCAACCTTTGAAACGGAAACGCAGCGATGAAAGCTTACTTTCTGTATCCCCAGCAGTACGTGAAACTAGAGACGATGATACCGTCATGGTGGATAGCACCATGGCAGCACCTCCCACTGTTTCTTCCACAACTTCCCAAACGAATAACGTCAGACAAGCGGGGAACGCATTTCAAACATCATCTCAATCCCAATTTTCACAACAACGATCATTACCCCAGTCTCAAAAGCAGACACTTCAAAATTTTATGCCCAAGAATCTTTCAGCAGACGACTACTCGCCATTAAGCACATCGTCTATAGCAGAGTCTCCTTCAGCTGTAAACATTTTACAGCAACAAATGAAATCAGCATCTGCTAATATCAACGGTAGTACGAATAGTGCGGGAACCTCCCCTTCAACAGTATCATCTACCCATTATACAGCCAGTGTAAACAATAAAGACGAGCTGAACTTGAAACAACGGGACTTGGAACAGCTGATAAAAATTGCTGCTGCTTCAGGTCAGCAAATCGTTATTCATCAACACAATTATATTCATCATCATCACCACCATCATCACTACAACGATCAAAATCAGCATAAGACCGAAACATTTTATAATAGATCATCATCGTCTTCAAGTTCTATCAACGGCTCAACACCCACTACTACAGCACCTGCAATACCGTCATCACAAACTAGGTCGCAATCCAGCATTCAACAAAGTAAACATTCGCCAATCCAGCGTTTGCAAAATACGGATGTGTCAGTATCAAACTTATCTGCTTTGTTTTCAGAATTGGAGGAGTTGGAAGTAGACAGTGGGGAAGACCATGCACAATTTGGCGCTTTTCATCAACAAAATGTTTCACAGAACCATAGACCACCTCAACAACAGCAACAACAACAGCAGCAGCAACAACAGCAAAATATGTTCAAAATGGGAGAGGACGAGTATGCTTTTGAAGGATTGCCATTCAACCCGTCGTGACTATCATTCATGTATTGCCAAGTTTCAGTGGTGATAATCGGTTATTGTCATCATTATTTGCGATATATAAACTAAATATAACTAATGACATATAAAAAACATAGCGGTATGTAGCTAAATATATTAATGATTATAGTAATTTTACTTATCGTATTGGCTTTTGATTCCGACAAAGGTCTGACACCGGGCTATATGTAAATTTGAAATTGGTTTTATTACATTTGCCCAACCATCTCAGTCAAAGCGCCTAATATCTGTACCATCTGGTCCATGCTGTAGCCACCCCTGTACAGTTTGTGGCCCAACCCCAGTTTCTCTTGCGGGATCTTATTCACCAAAGCACGCAACATGAAAGTACCCAGACAATTTTCCAGCCGCGCAATTAGCGACCCAAACAAAATGTAAAAGTCCATCTCGTTGTTGGGATGGAACCCCAGCGACGTGATCTGGCCAATGCGGTGGTCCAGATCCTCGCTCGGAATAGTGCTCAGAGAATCGCAGTTCATGAAAAAACAGAGCTTCTCGAGTCGGAATATGACAAGCCGCAGGCTAGTGAGTATGTCGATTTGGTCTTGGGACACTTTGGAACTGGTGCTTATACTGGAGTTTTTGATTTCGAGTCGTTGTTTGTGGATTTTGTACCTGCCAATTAACGATTTTTGGTATGCTAGTGAAATCCGCTCGGCGTTTTCGAGGCCCTTTAGTTTGACCTCTCCTAGCTCTTTGTAAACCCAGCCTTGCGAATAGAGCATTTTTAAGTCGTTGGCTATGGCGAGTCCTAGCGTTTCATCCCCGCCAAAAGCTTCAGATAGTGTCTCCTTGCCGGACTCGTAGGACTTGAAACTGGATTCAAACCTGTTCATTTCTGCCATAAAGTCAAATGATAAGGCTATCTGACCACCATCTGCAACTGCACTGACCCGTGATGCTCGGTTGACCATGGGCCCGAAGTAGTCCATCCGTTTTGTGATGGGATCACGTTCGTAGACGGGAATCCCCCAATGAATACCCATTCGCACACTCAACCCTCTGAAAATAAGCTCCTCCGATTCATCGAAAACCTCACACCCATCTTGAGCTTCCAGAATTTCGGAAGGCCAGTCGGCCACTAGAAGCAAAGACTGCACGCTCAAGCACCACAATAGTGCCGACGTCGGTGTTGGGAAAGAAACCATAAAAGCGTCACCTTCCGTTTTGACTTCGTACCCGCCTATAATTCGGAGCTGCCTTCTCATGATTGAGTTGTGCGTTTTGATGGCACTTCGCATTGCTGACGGACAGGTCTCCCACAGGAACGTGGAGTTTTTGATATCTGTGAAAACCAGTGCTATATCATTGATGGGCGGATCAACTTCGTCTCCTAGCCTGGCAAGCCCGGAATCGTCTGGTAACATGCCTCGATCTTTTCTTTTTCGCGGTACAGGAAATAACTCTTCTTCTCCAACACCCGTGGCCATAGGTCCAAAATTGATGATCTTGTTTCTGGTTCGTCTTCTGGACAAACCAACCCCGAGAACCATGACCATAATTTTGTCTGAGGCCCCGTAGGAAATTGCAAAGTCTCGCAGCTTGCTTGCTGCACCCATCATATCACGATCAGCCATTCGAACCACGTCAAGAACTATCTCGTAAGAAACGTATTCCCATAGCTGTTTACTTGCAATAATTAGAATATCATCGTTATTTGTCAACTGGTATTCGGTAATTGAAGGGCTGCTGTGGATATGAGGAAATAGTTCATAGTATCCCATTGTTCTTGACACATCTAGGTTATCACCAAGTTGCCCAGTAGATGAAACAACGCCCCCGGTTTTCCTGATTCTTTCCAGTTCAGTGGCTGTTGTAGGATCGTGTCTTGTTGTGAGAACCGTGTACTCTCCATTAGCTCTTGACACAATTGCCGCAGAATCGCCAACATTGGCCACATATATCTTGGACCCGGCCACATAAACAATTGTCGCGCAACACCCAGCCTTTAAGTGCTCACCAGTCTTGCCCATTTCCCTATTTGTGTTTAGGAATGCCAACCTCATTGCATTCGGGATATCTGTGGACTTATCCAGCTCTTTACAAAAGCTTGATATAAAAGTTTCTTGAACCCGTTTACACACTCGGTTACCTTGATCTCCTCGCCCATCTAAAAGACCTACAACCAGCTCGCTATCTTTCCCTCTAAATCGCTCCTGGATCATATCCAAAACCGTGACTCCTTCAAGGCCCAAAACATGGTCAGCCAAACCAAACGGAAGATCATTAAGCTCGGAGCCATAACTTCGGACTCTGCAGTTTTCTGACTGATCCGGGATTGACGATGTAGTCAACGTGATATCCATCAACCCCAAAACTGTAATCTTTTTGAGATCGGTAAACTCGCTTAGGTTTCTTTCTCTTGTGAAATGCGAGTTTTGAGGATGTTGTGATTTCACTTCTAATCGCTTGTTACCTGAGAAGTTTAGATACCTCAGTTCAGGGTTGTAGTTCCAGTTCCAGTCATAGGGCCAGTTGTTAATGTTGTACTTCAAATTGTTGCAGCCAACGTCCAGATATTGAAGGTTGGGAATTTTTCCAATTTCCGCTGGGAGACTGTGCAGCTTGTTGCAGTTAATGTGTAATAGTTCTAGATTTGTTAGCATTTCAAGATCTTCAGCTGGTAGGGAAGCCAATCCATTTCCGCCTAGATATAGCTCCTGCAATGTAGTCAAATGGCGTAAGGCGCCATACGGGACATCTGATATTTCATTGTACGAAAGATTGAGAACTTTGAGTGAAGACAACCAAGATATTCCTTCAAAACATTCATCGGTAAGTCTGTTGTCGCACAAAATCAAATTAACCAAACTATTTGACAGCGTAAGTCTAGGTCTCGGCCTTCGACTATTAATAAACGTAACAGATGTCAAAGTTTGGTCGTAAGAGTTGATACCGGATGATATAGATAACGTGCTTGGCCGTCTACCATTGCGCTGATTTCCTTCGATTTCCATCAAAACCTTTTTCTGGTCACTCTCAGAGCTTGATATACTTGACATTGAAATCTTTTTTGGGAAAAATTCTAGCAGATTTGACGAAACGTTCAGAACCTTAAGATTAGAGAGTAGCCATATTTCTTCAGGCAGCTCGTGAAGGTTGTTATTGTGTATATCTAAAAACCTCAGTTCTTGGAGATCACAGATTTCGGGAGGTAACGAGTCTAAGTTGTTGGCAACTATACTCAAATGTCGAAGAGATTTCAGGTTGCCTATATATGGGGGCAGAGATGTGATGTGATTTTTATCCAAGATCAATGTTTGCACGTTTGGAATCATTTGTAAAACAGAGTTATCCAAAGCTACAATTTTAGCCTTTGATAGATTGATGTCAGTTAAGTTTGCCAGGACTGGCAATATATTAATCTCAGTGATAGGATTTCTATCAAGGTGCAAAAGTTTCAAGTATGAGAACTCTGCCGTAAAGGAGGATATGTTATTCTTGGACAAAAATAGTGTTTCTAAGAGATTCAGGTGTTGCAGGACATCGACGTTTTGAAGATTGTTGAATCGAAGATCGACATCGGTCAATTTAGTTAACAACTTGAAGTTTCTTGGTAAAAGTTTGATTGCATTATTGTTACCAGCAAACTCTGTCAGATTTGAAAGATTTCCAATTTCTTCTGAAATAACTGTCAATTTATTGAAGCTAATATCCAGTTTTACTAACGACTTGATATCACAAACTGGCAACGGGAACTCTTCAAAATCGTTGGATGAAAGGTTCAAATATTGCAAGTTTTTCAGTTCTTTTATTTGTTTTGGAATATAGCTCAATTTATTTCCGTCCAAATTCAACGATACCAACCCAGCTAGTGTCGAGAAATTAACATCATCCAAGCTTGATAGTAAGTTTTCACCGAGGTTGAGATGAGCCAATTTAGACGCTTCCGTAATATTACTTGGAAACCGCGTACTCCTATTTCTTCTCAAACTGATCGCAGTTAAATTTGGACTGTTAATAATAAAATCCAGCGGCAAATTCATTGACGGATTTTCTGATGCGTCCAGGTACACTATTTCGTGACTATTGGAGTACATCAGTACCGGAATAGTATGCAAGTCCATCCCCACTAAATCAACTTTTGTAAAACTTCCGGGCAGTTTACCTGCCTTTTCCAATTCGGAATAATTCTTCATTCGGAACCTCGAAAACTCGATTCGGCAAATAGCACTCATATCTAGTCTACCTAGCTCAGGGAACCCGTCTTCTTCAATGTACCCCATCTGACCAAGCATTTTTCTTTGAAACAACAGCGGCTTTTCTTCAGGCAGAAAGACCTGTTTTAGTCCCCCGACTCGAGCTGTTAGTTGAAACCCGGCAATGGAAGACACAACAAACTTTTTACAGAGGATCTTGACAAGGTCTTTTGCTGACATGTTGATATCACCTTTGATAGTAGAAAATTCGCCATCATCACCGAAAACTCTCACATAATGCAATTCCGATTTTTCTGTGAGGTCATTTTGCGATTCCGTCGACTGGGGTATTGATTTACCAGCAAAGTCAGGCAAAATTGACCATGAATCAGGCGCCTCCCAAGCAGCAGCTACAGAAGGTGACGTTTTGTCAAACTCATCTTCCTCCTCCTTATTTTCTACTATCCCATTCATATGGTCCAAATCCGTATCAAGAGCATAAATCGCTGCACTACTATGTGAACTCATTGCATCATTCCCTAGTGGCAGCGTCGACGACGAGCTAGACATTGCCACGCTTGTCGACGAAGTCTGATGATGGCTCCCCAATTTTTTCTTTTCATTTTCCGATTGCGACGATTCCCTTCTTGAAATGAGTTTACCCAAAAACGACTTTTTCGATTTCCTCGGACCCACTGAAGAAACAGACCCTGTCCGTGTGGGCGTGTCGCCCGAGTGCGACTGAGACCTGGTATGCGAGTTAACAGCAATTTGCGACTTAGACCGGAACGAGTGCAGCCTTTGCAATTCTTTTGTGTTAAAAACGTCGTCGGGTTGCGGGAACACGACGGGGTGGGCTTTGCGGTCTGGTTGGGTTATGTGGCTTGAGACGCTGGCGCATGAGGGTCTGGATGAGCTGAGAATGTAGTTGTTGGAGGACATGTGCCCGGAATCGGAGGTGGAGGGTCTGTGTGTTGTGAGAAGGGTTTCGTCGGGGAATGCGCCTGATTTTGGCGAAACTTGGTTTTGCGGGTCCGTGCTCAATGGGTCCTTTTCTGTACTGTCCTCATTTGGAGCTGCATTTGAGCTAACCACGCTATAAATAGATGCGGTATCCGCTGTTGGAGATACATATTTTGAATTGAACAGTGAAGTTTTGAAAGTTTCTTTGACCGAATCTTTGACGGATTCTTTAAACGACTCTCTTATAGGTATTATTAGTATTTACTGATACAACAGAAAATAGTTTCTTTGTACTTACATTTGGCCAATGCTAGCATTTTCATGTACTTTTTTCTTGCTGCTTCCAGACAGTAACCTTCCAAACGAAGGGAACGATCCGTGTCCCGAAGATTTCTTTTCTTCGCTAGAGCTAATTGCCATTGCTAACTACTTTTTCAACTAAACACAAATTTATTTTGTATAATAGAAGCCGGTCTGAGGAAATGGCAAGTTGGAAAGGAAATGAAAGGGTGTTTGTGATAGAAAAAAATGTATATATATCAACAAGTGAAATTGGTTTATGTGACTATTGAGTATAAGAAATAATCGTACAGGTCAATTTTAGTAATTGATTTGGAATTGAGATTCACATTAATTTAATGTGCTAAGCACTTTATCGGCACAACACGATGATGGTTCAATTTTAGTTTTTTTGCAATCCAATCTCCGATTTTCCTACCTCACATACCAAGAAATAATCAATCATTGTGCAGACAATAATACCTTACGCACACTATCTTACAGAGTGATCTATTGTACTAATACAAAAAGCTCCCAATGAATCTGAACAATAGTTCTAGAAAATCAACTATTTAAAGCTTTCAGTAGATTCATATTCCATTCATATAATGTGTCAAATATTACAATTCCAAATTAGGCAGTCGGAATCACAAACCTTCACCACCAAAAAAGTATCCTCCTTAGTAATTAGTAGTAGAAGTACACTAATCCAATTTAATTGTGTATGCTGCGACCTTTGAAGTTCAATACAGAATATCGAAATAAAAAATAAAATTGACCTTCTCCATTTACTTTACCAACAAAATTATACTATTACCACCTTTTCCAGAACATGTATTGAGTACATAAACTCTATGTATACATTATCAAATCTAGCATGTTAGTGTATGCATTACTCTTCCATTCTTATCCAGATCTTCTTCCCCATACAGTCCAACACCAACAAAATTAGATTTATTTCTTTAAAAAACAACAAAAAAAGACCAGCCTGAGCTACCTGTATTAGACCTAAATCATCAAATTTCTATTACGACCAATTACATGCGCAACGACAACGACAATGACAACAACAAATAAAATAAAAAAATAAAAAACAACATTCGCGTTAATAAAAAACAATCATATCATTTCTGACCACTCAACAGAGCCCTAACAGGATTGAAATAGGGTTCCGCCATTGCTTCCTTCGCCGTCAGTCTTTCCTGGTGATCGTACCTCAGCACTTTGTCCAGCAGCCCAATTGCTGCATCGTTAGCAAACTGCATATTTTGCGACGTCACAAACTTAGACCATGGCTTCCTCTCGTATCTTCCCAGCACATTATCGTATTGTGAGTCCAATTCCAACTCGTACTTCTCCAGATACTTGTACAGATCGTCGGTTCCAAGGACTTGAGCAATCTTGACCAATTGGTTGGTATTGGAAGATCCGTGGAAAAACGGATCAATCTTGAAAACCATGGCGGCCAACATTGCGCCGAAAGACCACAGGTCAAGAGAGTAGTCGTATTGTTGCATGTCGACCAATAGCTCGGGGCCCTTGTAGCATCGGGAAGCTACTCGCACATTGTACTGCATTTCAGCATGGTAAAATTCAGCTAATCCCCAGTCAATGAGTCTCAATTTTCTATTCGGGTGATCAATCATAACATTGTGTGGCTTGACATCTCGGTGCATAATACCCATAGAATGGCAAAAGTCCAGCGCCTTCAACAGCTCGAACATGTAGTACCTAATATCGTAATCTGTAAACTGAGGGTACAATACTCTAAAGTCGATATTATTAACGTGTTCGAAGATTAACGATGGTGTTTTACTTTGCGGGTCTCTAACAACGTCTAGCAACGCGACAATATTCACACCGCCGGTCAAATTTTGAAGAATTTTAATTTCCCTCTTGATTTTCTTCTTCTTAACCGGTTTCAGTACCTTAATAACACACGTTGTATTGTTCGTAACATTGATACCCTGGAACGCCTCCGAGTACTTGCCACGTCCGATCTTCGAGATGATTTCATACTGCGAGAGATTCCCCCAGTTGATGCGTACGTGCTCGTAGTCCCAGTAGGAAACGGGCCGGATGGCATTGGCGTCCGCGTACACTCGGGCTACGGACTTCATTTGTGGAGAGAGAGAAAAATTCTTTTTTTTGTGAATCTGAACTGTAAGTGTATCGGAGTCTTGAGAGATTGGTGGGAATGAGGGGGGGAGAGAGAAAATTGGGAGATGAAAATAGGAAAGAAGGGTAACTTAAACTTTATTAATGTGTCAAGATCAGGAGCTATCCATTTTAGCGAGATCGTGATATAACTATACTGTACGGTATCTAGAAATATGTTTTTTAGTTATTGTATTTACGGAGTCGTGTTTGCATGTACTTTTATTTTTACGTACCAGATGTTAACTAGACCTTGTAAATCCGCGTTTTTCCAAACAATGTGCTAGGCCCAGGTTATGGTCTTTACAGGGCGATCTGTCGTGTGAGATAGCGACGGGTGGAGGATAACAGCCAGATACCAATAGTTAACATTTAGATGAATAAACCTCAAACATAACACTTAAGTTGATTAGATTTCTATCTCATTTCAGATCGATGGATGAAGACCAGCATACGATACTACAGTACATGATCAACATAAGATGTGTCTAACTTTGATATCGTTCATTACCTTCACGACAGTTATAATATCCGTAACATCTTCTTTATCTTCTATTCTGGAAAAAAATGCAAATTAAATCTTAACAGACTTATATATATTATAAGATATGTGATTTCCCATAGAGTCCCCCGAGCCAAAAATAAAGAATCCTTAATCATTACAAACAGCAGATAGTATACCCGACTATGCATACAGCTATGCGACAAGTCTCGAGACTCTCAAAGACTGCATTTTCTTTCTCAGTTTGATATGACCTGCACCTGGTATCTGTTTAAATTTACCATATTCTGCCCATTCGTTGATAACATTTTCATCTTTGAGCCCTTCAAGTCTCCTCGCCTTTACAAAATCCCTCAGTTTTTTGATCTCTTCCTGCGAGATGTGTCCAAACCCGTTCCGTCTCTTGAAACATGCACTAAGCAAAACTGAGGGATCAATCAGCCGCTTGGGAACGGTCTGCACAGCTTGAAATATGTCCATTGGGTCGCTGACGTTTTCAATCTCGGGCTCACTTAGCTTGAATATCGTGAGCGATATTCGAAAGAATGTTTTGGAGTCCTCAAATATAAAACAATCCCATACTCTCATAACTGTTTCTATTGGTAATGTCCCTATAAACCCACTCATAAACCATGCTGCTGTACATAACGTTATGGGCGGCAGCTTTGTTAATATGTTGTCGTAATGCTCTCCTTCAAAATTTACCCCGAGCTTTTCCCACAGTTTAGGCAAGGACTCTTTTACACAGATCATCAACACGCCTTGGTCGATATTGACACCTTCCAGTGTAACCTCATGTACACCGGGTAAGTATCTTTGAGTTATTATTACCAACATCCAAAATGCTCGCTCCTCGTCCAAAAATAACAATAATAGCCCAGCCAGAAAGTTCAGACTCTGGCAGTACCCGATTTTTGGAATATATAATGCAAATGCTCTCAAGACTCTCCTTAGTGATGGAATTAACGTCTGTTCTTCGTGAAATGGCCCAATCGGCTTGAAATGAATGTTGTCTGGGAATGTTCGATGTAGATCCCGCTCTATTAATTCTGTATCCGCGTTTTTTACTCCTTCCATTTTGGCGACCAGTCTTTCGTACAGGCCTTTATTCGCACTCAGTTTATCTTGTCCTTTCGCATAAAACCACCACACGTTCCCTCGCCACTCTGCGGGCACACCTTTTCTTATGTACCTTTTCAGTTTTTCAGATTTCGGTGGGAATCTTACCGGTGGTTCTCCGTCCATGGGAACAGATAGTCCACTGTCCATCATCAGCTTTACCCATTTCCTTTTCCTCCTTTTTAGGTACTCTTGATAATCCACCCACCATTCGTTGTATTGTTCTTTGGATATGTAGTGCGACTTTTTCAGAAATCCGTATCTGTCGCGATCCGAGTCAAGTTGCGAAGTCACTACAGGAGGACTTGGCTCGACTGTTGATCTCAACCCTAGAAATGACTTTGTTTTAGACAGTATTGGGCTTGTAAATTTCGATCCTAAACTCTCCTGATCTTGCAATTGCGTTGGTTCCTCTTGTAAATTTGTCGCCTGCTGTTGTTCTTGTAAGGCTCTAAACGCCGCTGGCATTTTAATAGTGTGCATTGTGTAATTCTATCTTAGCCTTTTGTGAAATAAGGAGATAGTGAGTGTGGATATGTTTGAGCCTAACCAGATCTTATAAATTATCAATGCCAGTAATGTTATTCTTCGAGAACCTCCGACCCACAAACCAAAAAAAAATTAGCGATACGAATTTGCAGGAAATAATGAGAAGAAACAAAAATAGGTTAATCCAAATAAGGGGATTAGAATAGAATGAGAAGAAAGCGAAAAAGTTTAGAAATCTGAGAATGACAGAAAGTTATGGCCAGGAAAGGTTAAGCTTTTAGATTTTAGATTTGGAATTTACGAACTTCACTTTTTTCTATTCACGTAGAGTACGGTACAGATTGATATCTCGTTGGCTGCGGATTCTCATCATCACACGGCGTGTATGTACTGTAGGCCTTAGTAGAGTCAGCCGTATATAATGCAAATAGGTTACAGGTTTCAGCTACTTGTACCTGTTGGAAAGTCTCAAGCTGAGCCTGGTGGCTAGCCTCGATGACTTTATGTTGTCTTGAAGGAATTTGTTACAGATTGTCTATTCCGGCTAGTGCGAAAAAAATGACAGATAGTGTACAAATCCTGTCAACCTCACATTCAACATTATGAATTTACTTATATGCCTTTTATTGATTGTGAACCGTTGGTATGTGCTTCAACTTTTTGTCTACCACAACAACGATAAATATTAATGGAATAAATTGTATACTGGTATATTATTGTTCGATAATTTTTTCTGCTTGAGATTTATATGTTATTCTAGAGACACGGAAATCGCCACTGTCTCAGTAAGAATGATACTTCAGATTAGAAAAACTGTTGAATGACGTACAGAATAGTATATATAAAATTGTCTGAACCAAGCTATTTTAAGAATTCGCATTAACATTCTATTGAAATGCTAGTACAAAATCATAGTCTTTCTTGAGACCTAAAAGCATGTATTCGAATAGCAATTAAACAGAAATCAAAGGGTAGATGGATGGTGGATTCAACTGAGAATTGAACCACACTACGGGTACGGACTGATATGTCAAGACTAAAAACACAATGAACCAATACATACCAGAATATCAGAGAACTTCATATCATTGAGATTGTCCACATTCTTGATCCAAATGGGTTGATTAGTGGAATATATATTCATCCGTTTTCCAGTCTTGGGAACATCAAACTTATGGCACTAATGAAAGACGTTGTATGCTGAACTTGAAAACTAGACAAAACCACTTCACCAAGAGACCACAACGCCTTTGATTGGACATGTGTAGATCAAGCTTTGTTAATATTGTAAGCTCCAACAGCCTATACGACACACAATGATATTGTTAGGCACACTGTAGTGTACAGTATGTATAAATATACGTATGAATGCATTCCAGCAAGTTTTGTTTCAGTTTCCAGCTTTCAGTTACGCCATACAGCATAGTTTCATTTGTTCACTGACATCGTTATGAGTAGTGTACGATACCGGTATACTATTACAGCTCCAAGCTCTTCCATACCCTACCACACTAAGTCAACTTTGATTTTTATAGGTCGCTGTATATAAATACTTTTAGGGCCTTGGTTAGCTTTACGGTCCTCCCACCCTGTCGTGGTCCTGCTGTTTATTGGTCGGTCCAGCAGAACTCTGTGCAAATGGAAACAATGAATAAAGTTTAAGCTACAGTATAGAGTACAATATTCGTTAAAATCAACAACAACAATCAGCAATATATCATTATATACGCACCCCTTGAGACTTGTGGATTTAAGACGGTTTTTGAGTAACAGTGATCAATAGAATTTGAAAAGTGTAGTATACTGGTATACCTAGACTATGTGCTAAGCACCTGATTCAGGTAAATTGCTGTATTCTATACGGTATTTACCGTAGTATAAGGTAAGGTGACATGTTCTGAAAATACCAGGTTACGTTATACAAAAAGTTAAATGATTTTAAAGTTTTCCCATTGTGTGTAGTAGTACTAGTATATCACTGTGCCTATTTTCTACTTTTCAACTATTTTTTTTTTTCTTCCTCCATTTTTTCTTCTTGTCTAAACTATCCAGAAACAAAGTAATAAATGACTGAAACTTTAGAGAAAGTCGGAATCTTTGGAGGGAGAAATCCTTTGGATTACACTCCTACTAATCCTCTGACCCTCTTTCTAGTACAAGTATGTATAGAGATCATTTCTTTATTACTGACGTATTTGCCATAGGGCAATGCAGTGCTATGAACATTTGTCCAACTAACTCTTAACAAATGAGGCTCTTATCGTCATCATATTTTGTAGAATCATTCATTACCCTCTATCACTCATAAGACAACCAAAAGTCATCGGCGAAGTTTTAACAGGAATCATTCTCGGCCCGACCGTTTTTGGCCGAATCCCAAACTTCACTGCAACGATATTCCCCGATGCTTCAATCCCAAATTTGACTCTGGTCGCAAATATCGGTATTGTCATGTTTCTTTTCGTCGTCGGACTTGAAATCGACCCCGGATACATTAAAAAAAACTGGAAAATCACTTGCACAGTTGGACTCGGATCACTAGTAGTGCCATTTGCATTAGGCGTTGCATTGTCTAAAGGATTGTACGACAGATATGTTCCACTGGAAGACAGGGAAAACACAGGTTTTGGAATCTACGCTTTGTTTGTGGGCGTCGCTGTGGCAATTACTGCCTTCCCAGTGCTGGCCAGAATACTGACAGAGTTGGGGTTGCTGAGAGACAAAGTGGGTGTTGTTGTCTTGGCAGCTGGGATAACGAATGACATAGTTGGATGGATCTTATTGGCCTTGACAATCACTTTGGCCAACAGTGCCAAACCAATAAACACGTTGTACATTATCTTGCTTACCATTGCCTGGACCTTGTTTTTGATATTCCTAGTCAAACCTATTTTGAAATGGTATCTAGTCAAATCCGGATCAATCGCAAATGGCCCATCAGAAATGGCCGTTAGTGTCTGCATTCTCATTGCATTTGTATCTTCTTTTTATACCGACATCATTGGGGTTCATCAAATCTTTGGTGCGTTTCTGGCTGGTGCGATTATTCCCCGGGACAACCAGTTTGTCGTCAAACTAACAGAAAAAATTGAAGATTTCATCACCTTAATTTTGCTGCCATTATATTTTGCCTTGGCTGGGTTGGGAGTTAATATTGGGTCATTGTCAGAAGGTGTTGATTGGGCTTATGTGATTGGAGCTATATGTTTAGCAATGGTAGGGAAGATTATTGGTGGAATGGTCCCAGCAAAACTTCACGGATTGCGCTGGAGGGAAGCTTTTACAGTGGGTGGACTCATGAGTTGTAAAGGTATTGTGGAAGTTGTTGTTTTACAATTGGGGTTTCAGGCCGGAATTTTGTCAGTCAAGGTGTTTACTATGTTTATCATTATGGCTCTAGTGACAACTTTTATCACCACACCTCTCACACTAAAACTCTACCCCATGTGGTACAGAACTAAAGTATTGAAGTGGAGAAATGGAGAAATTGAGTGGGATGGAACACCTATTGTAAGACAAGATCATGAAGAAGGATTTGAAGATTTGAAGCTTGGAAAGTTGGCCATTGTTATGGATACTGTGGAAGATATGGCCCTGCTTATGTCTATAACACAATTACTGGCTGCTCCCCAGACACACACATTACCATTGGAAGCTACAACTCATAACAATGAACCACTGTCAGCAGTGTCTACTGTTAACGGCGCTTTTGTCACACAAAAAGCTGAAAGCCACGGATTGTACGTAAAGGGTCTAAGACTTATGGATCTGTCAGAAAGAACAGCAGATGTTATTCAAGTGATATCAGGCGAGCCTGTAACTGAAATAGCCAACGACCCGATTCTTCAAGTATTCGCAACATTTGCACGTATCAACCATATTCCATTTTCAGGCCATGTGTCTGTTACCCCTCTACTTGGGCGTTCTGGAATAATTCTCTCACTGGCAGATCAGCCTGAAGACCTTTTAATCTATACATGGTCTGACAACCGACTGTTGGTGCAAGCTCCACATCTTATAGACATGGTTCCTGATATTAGAGAGGGATCGGACCGAGTGCAGGTACACTTGGCGTTCATGAGAGATGCATTCACACTGTCACAATCTCGCGTGGCATATGTCATTGACAGGGGTTGGACATCGCACTCCACAGCCACCAAGGTGGTCATCCCATACTTTGGAAAGGGCGACAGAGTAGCTTTATCAATGGCCTGCTACCTTGTCAAGAACGACGGATTTGTTGTCACTGTACTAAAGCTCTGCAACGGTGAGGAATGGACATGGGCTCAGCACCTAATTGAGCTCAACCCAAAGATCAAAGTTAAAGAAGGAATCGATACTGAGAAGGATCTGATTGGGGGAATCAAAAGTGTGTTTGGAACCGAAACGTGTGCGAACGATTTAATTGTGGTCGGCAACAAGGGACCTGGCAACGAACCGGAGGTGCAGGAAAGCGTGGTGGGGAAGTTCACGAAGATGATTGTGGGAAGCGATGAGCTTAATTGCTCGGTGTTCTTGACTGCCCCGCCTAGTGTGAAGATTAGTGAGGATGGGAGGGAAAAGTAGAAGCGGGTGAGGTGACTGGTAGTGGTATTTATTTGTGATTGTACTACAATAATATATATATACATATTTATGATTTTATTTCTTATCGTCTATGGTAGTTTGTATTGTAAGTTTATCTTTGTGGTGATTAAACGTCATTGGCAAATGTGTTTAATGGAGGATCTTCATTTGACTTGGGGTTACAAAAATACACACCCTACTACTATACAACCTACTACATTTCGATTTCATGCCACGCATTAACTGCTAAAACTATTCGTAAAACCACTCTTTTTCCCATACCGTAGTATATTCATTCCAAGCACGTTAAAGTGAACATCTACACGTATTGCGTGGTGCCGACAGGTTCCTCTTGAAGTGGTCATGGATGTTTGGAGTTCAGTTTAACAGTATAGCAGGATCAGTTATGAGTAAAACAAGTTAAAGAAGAACCTCAACAATACAATTCAAATTATCAAAATCGATAAAACAGCAACAGCAAAATACAAAAAAAACGAAACAAAATGAAATGAAATGACGTGGTGTTAAAACCAAAAACAGGGCACTATTATGTAGTATAAATGTATATAATAATATAAAAATGTATATATAGTAAATACACCAACACAAGAAAATCCAAAATCTCAAAGCATCAACAACAATATCAATACTTCATAATTTCTTCATAAATCAGTCTCTTCAATTGTTCAGTCGACAGTTCATCCTTCTTCCTATCAAAATCAAAAAACTCCTCCGGGATCGGCGGCGCCGTTGGTTCGTCCTCCGGATCATGGTACGGTTTCAGGTACGGGTGTTCGAGCGCCTGCTCGACCGTGATCCTCTTTGACGGATTGAACGTGAGCAGTTTCTCCAGTAGATCAATGGCGAGCGGGTTTGCGTTCGGGTACAGCGTTGCAAACGGACGTTTTTTCGTGAAAGGCAGTGATCGAAGGTACTCTCTCGCGCGGCGGGATTTGACGCTGTAGTAGTCCTCCATGGTAGGAGTGCCCAAAACGTCGAGGATAAGGGTCAATTGGTGGTGGTAGTCTTTGCCTGGGAACAGGGGTTTGCCCGAGAGCATTTCGGCAAGGATGCATCCGGTGGACCACATGTCAATGGCCTTGGTGTACTCTTGGAAGGTGAGCATGATTTCGGGGGCGCGGTACCAGCGGGTGGCAACGTATTCGGTCATGAAACCAAAGTTGTCGTCGGAGCTGGCGGCGGACCGGGCAAGTCCAAAGTCGCAGATCTTGAGGTCGCAGTTGGAGTTGAGGAGCAGGTTGGAGGGCTTGAGGTCGCGGTGGAGCACGTTTGCTGAGTGCATGGCTTTGAGGGCGCGGAAGGTCTGGTAGATGAAGTACTGGCAGTGATCGTCGGAGAGGGATTGGGTTCTGATTGCGCGGTACATGTCTGTTTCCATTAGCTCTTGGATTAGATACACTTCGTTGAACTGTTCATAGGAGATGGGTTTCTGGATGTCGACAATTGAGATGATGTTTTCGTGGTTGAAGTGGCGGAGCAGTTTCATTTCTCTGAGGGTTCTTAGACAGAACATGGATCGGTCGAAAGGGGTGATTTTCTTGATGGCCACTTTGAGGTTTGTAGGTTTGTGGATGGCGGAGCAGACAATACCGTAAGCACCTTCTCCGACGACGTCTTTGATCTGGTACTGATCGCTGACGTTGAACGAGATCTTACGAGGTTCTGACATGTTATTTTTAATTCTCCTTTTCTATTCTTGTGAGAAAAAAAGAGCTTTTTTTCTTTGTACCGGGGTATCAAAATGTGAATTGTGTAAGGAGATACAAGATGAAATTATATCTGAAGAAAAAAAAAAGATTAAAACAAGTGTGTAATCAGGTAAAATTAAAAATCAAACAAATAAACCAAAAAAAAAAAGGGATGAAACGTTCTACTGTACAGTACAAACTTTTTTTTATGGGCTTGTTTTCATTTAGGCCCTAAATTTTTATTTTACTGTGATTCTTCCAAAATTCCTCTAAACCGATACAAAAGTTTTTAACTGCAACCAAATAGTTCAAAGTCCAAGATGAAGAGCTGAATGAATTAAATCTAATTGAGTATGGGCAACAAAGAATGAGATAAATAGTGGTATAGCTGGGTATAAATAGTGTATGGAGGTCCAATTGCAATGTGAAAATTAGTCCTTTTTCTATTTGACACACTGAACTCTTGCTGTGTTTTGAGGCTGAAACAATGAAACAGTCAACTAACCTTATCAATAAATTAAAACATCAACACTAAAGCTTAGCGCTTCTTACTTCTACACTGAACTTTCTACAACTGCAGCTGCTCTTCGTCAAAAAGACATCCAAAATCACAGTAAACCACCCTTGATAATCCCATGAACTCCACAGGATACCACGATACGAAGAATTGCCTGTAAAACATCTGGTTAACTCTTTTTTTAGTATATCACTTTATATTTTATTCATGCAAATATATCAGCAAACAAATAAAATCACAATAATATTCAATTCCATTTAACTTTTTCACGTTTTCCTGTGGTATATAAATTAAACAAAATAAAGCCTATGCCAACCATTGCCTCAAAATCCAGGGATATATTCAACCTTACCAACCAACCAACCCACTCCTTCCACCTTTCTCTTCTTTTTCTCACCCCCAATTCCCAACATTATCTCCTCAAAAGCACCCAGCCAATTTCCCAACCCCCTGCATAACCGCATCAATCCTCACTGCCACCTCCCACCTCCGCTCCTGTCCCTCACACCCCACCATTCCCACCACCCACACCCTCGGCCCCCACGCCACAGTAACAAACACCACCGTCGTAATCACATTCACAATAAACCGCGGCGCCCCGCTCCCATCGTTCGTGCGGAACGCAACACTCCAGATCCACTCCTTGATATCCCGCGGGGTCACAGTGGTCACCGCTCGTGGCTGCACTATGTACACGGGACCGGACATCGTCTGCTTGTAGGCGTACAGCGATGCGTAGAGGGACTCGGGAGTGGGCGCGTGTAAGACTTGGAGAAGGCGGGAGAAGAGTGGGCTGGAAGGACCGTAGATTGGAGGTGTGCTGGTGCTGGTGTTGGGGATGCCAGATGGCAAGGGCGCGTGGAAAAGGTAGTGAAGGTAATGGATTTCGTAGGGAATGGGTGGGATGGGTGTAGAAGAAGGATCGGGATCGGGATCGGGATCGGGGTCAGGGTCGGGCTTGATGAGGGTTGTGTCGGCGGAGTGGAATTTTATGAGATCGTAGGAGGGTTCGGGGTCAGTGTCTGAATCTGAGAGGAGATCGATTACTTCGGGGGTTGATTGTCGGGCTGCCATTAAATTGGCTTTAATTACGTAGGGAAGGGTAGTGAGGTTAAAAGGTTTGGGTCTTATTGGTTTAGCTTAGTTTGTATTCAAGATTTTAGTCTTGATCTTGATGGTGTAGATTGTTTAATGTGGATAGTGGTTGTAGTCAATTAGGTCTAGCTTTAGCACGTAGGACTATATCACTTTCTTCCTAATGCTTTGTGGATAAGTAAGATCAGAGTGGTAAATCAAACATCCATCAACTGAAAAAACTGAGTATTTTTCATCATTACAGGACAGGTCTAAAGTCATTTGACACAACATCTGGTCTGTTATAGTATGGTCATAACCCTTAGAAAAGGTATATTCACCTTACCATTTACTGATTGTTTAGCAGAGCTGAATTTTTTAATGAAAAATAATCCAGGTTCCCCTTTAGAACTATTAATCTTAGATCTGTCAATATAAATCTATGTCTCATCGCTAACATAAATTGATAATTTTGGGGTTGATTTTTTTCTGAGCAAGAAATTAAATGTAAGATCTCAAAAAGTTGTTTACCATCTTCACTGACACTTCAGTATTACAATTATCCGGACTTGAGATAAAGCAAGAGGACTCTTGTAAACTACACATGAATTTAGATATCTATCCAAAAGCGCTATGACCGTGTTGCTATATACCATATCTTTCCTGGCATAGAATATCATGTCAAACTTCTCGCTTCTTTTTTATTTTATTTGTCGCTTCGAGTTGGCATGAAAGACTTGTAAAAAACAATTTAAATTGGGTCCAGATGCTTTTTTTGTCCAAAAATATCTCTTGTGAATACCAAGTGTAACATAACAAAATTACTAGATATACCGATGAAGAAGTACGCTTACATCCACGGTAATATAATTGCCGTGATAACTGCTGTTGTCTTATTGTAAAAGTGCTAAGCGCCTTTACTGGTTTACTATACATAATTTCATGTGTATCCGTGATTAACATCAAAAATTTAATAAAGACAAGTTGCTTTTCGATATTTATTTCTCAATGTTCAATTGAGTTTTGATATCGGAGATTGTTTCTATTAACTCGTTGACTGGAACCATATGAAAAATTATAGTGTACTTCTCACAAGTAAGAATATTTTTCTTTTTTTTTTGGTAAAAATGCAAAATATGCGAATTGTATTATTACTTCTTAACGCGTAGAACAAGAGTAGACATAATACGAAAAGAATGTGTGGAGATACATGATAATATTAAACTAAACAAAAAAACAATGAGAAAAGGCACAGAGAAAAAACAATTCTAAACTCGTGCGTGCCAAAGTTTGAAGAGAAAAAAAAACTTCTTTCCTTCTCTTTAACACCAAAATTTGTAACTTCTGTAAAAGAAGTTTCTTCCTTGAATTGCTTCCTTCTCCAACCTAATCTCTTCCATAAGTTGGTTTAGATCGATTTCTCTGCGACCAGTGTCAACATCCATATCCGCTGACCTCACAAACTTTGGACGTTTCCACAGTTTGTGTCCCACAAAGCACACCAGCACTATTGGTGCCGCCAAGTACGACTGGAAAAAGTTCTCAACGTTTGCCTTTGAGCTTCCAATTGGGAACAATCCAGTCCAGAACTGTGCCATCAAAACAAGACAATTAAAAATGACACCAAAGTACGACCCAATTATTCCAGCCTGCGACTTGAACGCCAGTTCGTCCAACGAACGGCCCTGCGCTTTCATCGCCGCCCGGAATCGGATGTGGCAGAAACAGATTGACCCCCAGGTGAAGATAGACGACAGACCGGAAAGCGCAAGCATCCAGGCAAACACCTCGCCCTCGTGCTTCGAAGCAGCCACGAAACAGAGAAGACCAAAAATTCCTGAGAGCGCAATTCCGTAGAGAGGACGACCCTGTCGGTCGACGTAGGCGAGGAACTTGGGAGCATGACCTTGTGCTGCCATGGCGGCAATTGTACGTGAGCACCCGTAGACGGCTGAGTTACCGACGGATAACACAGCGATAAGAACGACCACGTTCATGATAGACGGGAGAGCACGGATTCCGGCGTTGCGGATGGCAATGACAAACGGGGAAGCGGCGACGTCGACTGAAGAAGCTCCGAGAAGTTGAGGGTCATTGTAGGGGACAATCAGTCCAACAACGGTAAGCGAGACAATGTAGAAAAGAGTGATACGCCAAAAGACTTGCTTGATGGCTGATGGAAGAGTTTTACGCGGGTTAGCGGCTTCAGCTGCAGCAAGACCAACAAGCTCGGTTCCGGTAAAGGAAAAAGCCGCAGTGACAAAAACGGAACATAGACCTTTAAATCCGTGGTTGAAGGCACCTGGCTCAGACCAAAATTTGCCACCAATGTAACCGCCCATAGGTGCGCCACCGCAGTTGATGACCACCCCGAGAATGACAAAGCCTATAACGGCGATAACTTTGATGATGGAAAATACAAACTCAGCTTCACCGTAACCTTTGACACCAAACATGTTGATTGCCATAATCACGACGTAGAAAATGGCGACCCAGGCAGCAGCGTTTATATCCTTGTTCCAGAACTGCACGGTCATCGAGGCAGCCACCACTTCAAGTGGGAAGACAATGAGCCACTGAAGGCCGTAATTCCAACCAATGGCAAACCCCCACGACGGATCAATAAACCTTGAGCAAAAGGTAGAAAACGCCCCCGATACCGGAAATCTTACAGTAAGCTCACCTAGCGCCTGAACGGTACAGTATAACATCATACCCACTAGGGAGAAGGCAATGAGCAGCGATGCCGGGCCACCGTTCGACAGGGCCTTACCAGACCCGACAAAAAGGCCAGTTCCGATGGACCCACCGATGGCAATCATCTGTAGGTGCCTTGCCTTCAGTGACCGCGCGAGCGGCGAGTTTGCGGTAGCGATGGCAGCTTTTTCGACGTCGGTGAGGGATTCATAGTTGGGGATGTGCGAGAGATCAGCGGGCTTGAAGCCGTCGACGAAATTAGACCATCTGGAGCCGGATTGGATGACTTCAGTTTTGGGGTTGGGGGTTATGGACTCTGCGGATTCGAGGTCCGGTTGTTTAGGGGCTGACGATGGGATGATCATTGCTTGTGTTTAAACGACAATAACGGTAATAAATAAGTGTATATGTATGAATAGATGGATGGTGCTTGATGTATATACTTATTTATTGTGTTATTGGTGTATTTTGGGGTATTATTACTATGAATATTCCAGCTGGAAAAAGATGAATAAAAACTGAAAAGAAAGAAGAGGAAAAAAAAGAATAATTAAACAAATGAATGGAGGAATATATTTGATTTATATAACGAGATGAAATATATCGAAGAAATTCGAAAAGAATCATAATGAAATATTTTCTTTTTTTATTTGATTATCGACTAACAAAAAAGTAAAAGAAAACCAGGACGATATCGGGGACATGACGATTATCCAAAAATGGCATATTGGATTTATCGAAAGAAAAAAAAAAGTTTTATATACACAATGTCATACAAGTTTCATTCGTACGCATTTACTCATTGGCTTCAACAGCATCAGTAGCAGGTTATCAGAGTTCGTTTTAGGGAAAGCAATAAACCATGATAAATGAATTTATCTGCCCATCATCTATCCACTATAATAATATATTGTTACCACGGTGAGGATCCGTCCAAGCAGAATGAATGTTCATGATGAATAAGTGTTTTGTTTAAATTCCACCATCAATTTTGGGTCTCTGGTGTTCTTGATAATCTTTTATTCCTTTAATCTTAAAACGAATAGCTCAATTTCATGCCATCTAAAACATCATTTTCGGACTGTTGTCGTTGTTATATTTTCATTTTTATGTTTTTTTCTCTACCCCTCCTTCTCCAGAACAATACCAAAGCAAGATTCAAATCCAACCCCAGGTGAATTATTCAATACACGCAAACTCAACTGGAAGAATTGCTGTGCCACCCCCATATTCTTTCCCCAATGGAAGAAACAAAAAAGACCAAAAAATGGAAAATAAAAGAACGCCATAGTATAATAAGCTTTGATGGTTGTCGACCCTGTAACTCGTGAACTACGCCTAATTTGGCAAGTTTTCTCCGTGAGGTGTTGTTGTGGTACCCCGGAAACGGTAAATTTACGTTGTGTCAAGACTTGACTTGACTTGACTTGGCTTGACTTGACTTACTGTACAGAAATTAAACACCAGAAACCGGTAAATTTGACCCCCGGGTACACAGAGTTTTGGATACAATGACAGGTCTTTTTCTTTCTTTTCTTTCGTTGCTGTTTTTATTTTACGTTGTGAGAGGAGAGAATAAAAATTGTTTATACGCACAAAAGATAAAACACATAGCATCAAGTTGTGGTTGTGCCAATAAACAGCACCAATAGTTTCTTATGAATAAATACGATAGATGAACTATGTCATGTCATATTGCATAGTTAGATCCCATAGACATCTCGTAAAGCCAGAAGAAAGAAAGAAAGTGCTTAATTATAGTAGGCATACATACGAAAACAACCCCTCCAAACTAAAAAAAAGAAGGCAAATGTATATAGGCAGCAAATTTAAATTTTATCACAATTTATCAACATGATATCATGGCTATCACGATGTCAATCAAACTCCTCACTTCCTTTATCGGTCGGTCACTTTTCGAACGCACTCCACTTTTCCTTTTCCTTTTCCTTTTGATTTCGTTTTGTTTTCTTTCTTTCTTCATTCGTTAGTAGCCATGTTTCCCATAAAAAACAGGATAAATAGTTAAGCTAAAATTTTAATAAAAATTGACAGTAGTAAAAAAAAAGAAATGTTGAATTGTTTTCTTCACTATTGGTGATGGCGTCGGAATAAATTTTCCTCTTAGCTTTTATTTAGCTTTTTGTTTGGGTTTTGGCTTTTTCCCCCATCTACAATAAATTTTTTTGAAAATATTCCATTTGTATGGTCTAGAAAATTTTATCATCAATGAACACAGAAGTCAGCTTTGTTATCTTTCTTCGGTGTGATACAGATACCATCGTGGTCATAATATATAGATTATTGGTATGTATAGCAGAATAGAAATTAGTTATGATAACATGAGCCTACAGTACGTGAGATATTGGCCACAATAGGCTACACCTACTGTCCTACACTTTTTGTAAGAAATAGGTCTATACCCAATAACAACGGTTTATTTATTTGCTATGATCCACACCCAACCTGGTTACTTTTACAAACACATCATATATATTGTGCGCAATAATAATAAAATATAAAAATTATATATCCTGACCTGACGAAAACTTTTCATTTTTTCTTGAAAAGATTCAAAAGAAGAATAATAGGAAAATTAATAGAAAAGTGAAATTTTTAATAGAAGAGAAAAAATATTAATTCTTTGTCATGATGAACAATCACCCTCGGTCCGTTTTCTTTTCTTTCTTTCGCTATTGATTCACTAAAGCGTTAATTTTGCTGTCTCTCTGTCTGAATGTGCTGATATAAAATCATAAAAAAATAACTGAATTCAGTACCGTATGATTGTGCACATTAAGTACAAAAACTGGAAAAAGAGTCAGACTTGGACTTGTTGAAGATTGATAACTGTTGATACCGTAGGGAAATGTGTCTTTGCTGCACCTGCGTGTGGGGGGATACGACAGGTGGTGTAACGGGAAACCTAGTTTGTTCTTTTTTTGAATAAAGAAAGAAAAACTTTTCTTTCCAGAAATATATCGCTCATAATATGATTCAAAAAACATAAATTTAATTCAGGTATTTTTCAAAATAGTGAATACTACAGTAAACAAATTTTCAATCTTATCTGAAATATCTGTATCAGTGTATCTGAAACTATTGAAATCTGGAGCAGATATAATAGAATATTAGTAAACCTATTGTAATATTGGTCCAACCATGCCAACCCACCAACGATGAACCAAAATATACCGACAACCCTCCGCTAATCTAATACCGACAATCAGTCCTCTCCATCGCTCTATCTTATAACAGACCAACACTATGCACAATCCCAAAACCAGAGCATTCCACTATACCATTCCGTATCATTCATTCCAAAATATCTATAACACTCAACACAATCGTAATCTTGGATATCCCCGGGCCTAACATCGATTAACATTAGATGATTGCAAATTTTATGGCCCTGAACTAATGAACGACACCACTATATAAAACTCTACCAAGGAGCATGACACAATTTTCCGTAAGCTAATCAGCATTAACGAGGACTTTACACGATCCAAGTTACTTCAATAAACGATTGATTACTTTTCAAGATAAACCAAAAAAAATAATCAGAAAGACCCCAATCTTGTATTTGAGAAATTGCACATTTAGAGGGAAAGTTCCTTGATAAGCACTCTGATTTAAATCACTTGTATGCTATTTTATTTTTTAGACGTGGTAAATTAGCACAATCATACTAGACGTAATCAACCAATGAAATATTATCCAATAATATATTTGGAGGTGTGTTCATACAATTATTTCAGTATATCCAAAACTACACACCAGCTGAATTAGTATCTGTAACCTTTCATCTACTAAAAGTCCATTTCATTTGAATAAACTCATTACCTTTAAAAGAAAAGAAAAGAAAAGAAAAAAAAGTCTGTTAAGATACTACATCTATTAATCAACTTTAACGTCAATATCAATATCAATATCATCAACTCTTCACTTTACCAGCTGCAACAGCCCCCAAATCCATCTTCCTTCCATCCCCTCCACCACCCAACAATCTCCCATTATACTCACTCTCAGAAATCTCCGAATTCTTCAATATATTCTTCTTTTCCAACTCCCACTCGCCTCTCACATCCACAAATCCATCCCTCCAAACCCTCTCAAACATCTCCCTCAGTTTCTCCTCTCTTTCCCGTCTATCCTCTTCCTCCGCCATCCACTCCATATGCTTGATATCGTCCGATGACGGCTCGTAGATGTGCCAAATCACGTAGTGTGGTAGACCAACCACCTGAAGCCCCATCCGACGACACATCTTACCAAATCCTTCGGTCTCTGCGTGCTTCTCAAACGAAAATGCAGGGAAATGTGCTCCTTTCCTAAACACACTAGCTTTGGCCAGAATTGAAACTCCTCCAATACCATCTAATTCCATCTCAACGTTGGGGTCTCCATATGGATCTCTCAAATACGCCAAATGCGGTCGCCAAGTTGCATACTCTGGGTATCCCTCCACAATACAAGCATCCTCGTCCAGCTGGTCCGCCAACTGAAGCCCAGTCTCTGACTCTTGCCATGAATTCAAATCGTAAGGTTGTTCATTACCAAGCCAATCGGGCAAAGGTCGCCAGACATTTGGCACTATAACGTCTTTATTATGTTTCATCAGATCTTCTAAAATCGTCGGAGGAACGGTCTGCACATCCGCATCACGCCAGTACACCCACGAGTGGTCGGGCCGCAATGCCACCGATAACAACCAGTTCCGTGCCCGTGCCATCAACTTTCGTCGCGGCCCCTGAGCTGCAAACCCGTGCCGGTCCGAAAATCCTTGTCCAATAGCTTGTCCAAAATCTTTTTCAAAAATTTCAATCGTCCCAAATCGTTTGCTTGGGTCTGGGTTCTGTTGCAGCTTCTCGAGGTATTGGCGGAGAACGTTGAGTGTGTCATCTTTGGAATCACTCACTAGAAATGCTAGATCGATAAGTGTATGCGGGTAGGTGAGATTCTCCATGTGTCCAAAAAACATCTGCATGTGTGGAACGGCGTCTCGTAAAGGAACGAGATACAATATCCGTTCTCCACGTTTGTTGCCTGATTCGGTAGCTTCGTAGACTGATAGATCAAAATGCTGAACTGAAGGAATCGCCGGATCATCTTTCATCTCATACCGTGTACTTATCGGGAGGTAACTTCTTGAACTAGGGACAAGGAAAAAGTATAGAAAAATCAGCAGGAGCGCTATCACACCCGTTATTCTCAATATCAGCGGTTTTTGTTTTGATTCAGTTCGAGGTTTGAACTGACTATATATGAATTGTTAGATTAAAGACCGAGCGTTGTGCAATGAAACGAGTTGCAATTAAGTACTATATGAAGCGAGCTTACCTGCTTTTGGGATAAGGACTCCCATAAGAATCAAAATCAGGGTTCTTAAATGGTAAACTCATGATTAAATACACAATTAACCACAAGTCTCCTTTATAATCCTTCCAAAAAATATACAAATATATATGTATATATATATACTTATAGGATTTGGTCTTCTTATGCGATGGTTATGAGTTGACAACGTTGATATAAAAATTCAAAACAAAAGGAGATGTCTACAAATCGTCAAGCAAGTACTATGTGGCCATCACGTGAGACTGTCATAATTCTAATTTACGTTACCCGGACTATGTGCAGTCGCACAAAACAACAATTTCTCCCAAAGCTGAAAAAACCATACATACTGCACGCGTTCGTTATTTTTCACTATTTTCATCACAAAGATCGAGGTGACGAAGCTGTAATTGTACAATGATATGCTCAAGTAAGTGATCTCTATCTTTGAATGAAAAAGATTTTGAATGACATCTAACAAGTTTTTGTTATCTAGTTTCTGGTGAACCCGCTACCAATCCCGTTATATCTCCACGGAGTGGTAAGTTTGATATTTTTCTATTTTAATTTCGCCTCCGATGCATCTATTCTAACCAACCCTGCCAGGCCATATATTTTCTAGGGAACTGATAGAGACCTACATTTCACAAAACGGAACCGATCCCATCACAAACGATGCACTTTCAGCGGACGAACTAATTTCCATCAACACCAATTCTAACCCGATTGTCAGGCCCAAGCCTCCAACTGCAACCTCAATCCCCGCATTACTTTCAAGTTTTCAGGCCGAATGGGACGCACTAGCACTCGAGACTTTCGAACTCCGCAAAGAATTGATGGCTACTCGTCAGGAACTATCGACGGCTTTGTACCACCACGATGCTGCGGTTCGAGTGGTTGCCAGGCTCACCAAGGAACGAGATGAGGCCAGATCAGCGTTGGCCAAGTTGTCCGCCAGCATAGGTACACCAGCACAACCACAGCCCGAGGCAGTAGCAGAGAGCCGCTCTACTTTTGAAACAGAAAATGGATTTAAACCGTCGGAAGAAATTGTGGAATTGATCAACGAGAAACAAAAGGAATTGACACCTACACGTAAGAAACGAAAGATTCCGGAGGATTGGGCTACCGAGGAATCTTTGTCAAAGCTTACACTTACAGGAGCGACGCGAAAACTGTTTCCTTCTGTTAATGCGCTTGCTTTGAGTCCTTCGTTAGAGAACGTGGCGGTCGCTGGGCCTGGTAAAAGTATTGCATTTTACTCTAGAAGTAATAGATCGAAAATTACTACAGTTAAAACTACAAGTACGGTTTTGAAGCTTGGGTGGGCGCATAACGATTTGATTTATGCAGCTCTGGGAGGTTTGAAGCAGCAAAGTTTGGAGATTATCGACCCTCATGGGGAGAACGGGCCAAGTGTTGTCAACAGTATCAATATCAACGGTGATGCTGTTGGAATTGTAAATCACCCGGTTGAATCTTTGGTTGTGGTAGGAACAGAAAGAGCGTGGTATTTAATTGATTCAAATTCAGGATCTATAGTGTCATGCTTTGAAATGACCTCATCGAATTTCACATCCATGGCGTTACACCCTGATGGTATTTTACTTGCTTTCTCGACACTCAACACTATCCGAATCTACAACCTCACGACACGAGCATTTTCTGCTGAACTCACATTCCCTGAGGCAGGATCTGATGCTGAGGGTCAAGCTAACTATGGCCAGATCACCTGTATGGAATTTTCCGAAAACGGGTACTGGCTATTAGCCGGAACCGATACAGGCAGTGTGCATATATGGGATTTGAGAAAGTTGAAGCTGGCACACACCCTCGACGAAGAGGAGTTGGGAGGTATTACAGATATCAAGATGGACTGGACTGGTTGTTACTTGGCTATTGCTGGTAGTAATGGGTTTGTGACCAAGTTTTATAACAAGTCGAAGAAGGAGTGGAGTAGTGGTGGTGAGGGTGAACAGATTCATATGAAGGGGTCGGCACTTGGAGCTATTGCATGGGGAGAAAAGGCTAGCAGTGTGGTTGTTGCTGGGAAGGATGGGAAGGTTCATGAGTTTGGATGTTAACGGGAATGACATGTATACAAATATTTTAGGAGAAACATAATGAATTTCTTGAGTGTAACATAACAATTAGATTTTTTTTTCTCTTTTTATGTGATGTTGTTTAGTTAAAACTGGAGGCCAAAGTAGACTTTGAACGTTCTTCGTGAATTGTAACTGTCTAGGTTGCTATACGAGGATCATAAGGAAATGAAAGATTAGCGAAAATTGCATTAATCCATCAATAAGAATAAGTCCTTCTGATACGGTTTGATCTGGGTAAACTGTAGGAAGGCATGATACATTAATACGTACTTGGGTTAGATAGAATATGATGTCGTTTGTGTGTGAACTGGTGATATGATGAAGTATAACCTGCTCAGGTTTTGATCGATACTGCAAACAACCTGTGTTTTATGTACACTTTATCTTGTCAGATCCACATGTTTGAATATCAATAGAGTCATACATTGGCTAAAACACGGAGGTAGTGCAAGCCCCATGTGCTACAGGTCGAGATACTTCAGGATTCAGCATAAATGACGCTCGCCAGTTAGTAATCACGCAAATACTACGACAGATAGATAGATAGAAGGTTGATAAACAACAGTTGGCCGGCCCCTGAGATCTAAAGTTTTCCATACATGAAATAAACAGTCATAACCGATTTGTATACGGTAATTTTATTGTATACAACAACAATGGTCATTGCTTTTCAGATTACAAAACGGCCTTCTCGAAGTTTGAATTGCAATCAGATAAGCGACACAGGGAACTCTAAAATGAGCCACACACTTTTGACAGCTACGACTCTACGAGTGGCTAGTAAACAAAAAGAGTCTGAAACAACATGACTATTAAAACAAGCAAATGAGCACTCAACCATGGAGATAAAGACTATTTTTTTTCTTCATTTGTTTCTGTTCGAGTCATATCTTTTGAACGGCTACGTACCGTGAATTGCCGCCTTATTGTTACCAATATGATACAATCACATCATTTCTAGTCTTTTTTATCTCAAACTGAAAGATCATGGAGAAAGAAGGAAAAAATTTGGGTGTAGATAATAGGGCTTAAATTCATAGAGTTAAATTTTATAGGCGCGGTTATCATATCTGCGTTAACCGGTTCTAACCGGAAATTTTTCAGTCTTGGGATGAGAAATCTGAAAAATCTGTGTATACTGACAGAACGGCGGAATAACAGAAGAGTCTTTTGGAGCTGTTAATGTATTGGAACGTCAAATAAATCAACTTGGCTCTATTGGAATCTCGGCTATTGGATTTTTTTTTCCTACTTTTTCTCTATACCAAAGTGACAAATGAAAACCCAGGAATGAGTAACATTTTTATATGAATTTTTCAACGTATAAAATCGATCAAATTCCATCTTTTTTCCTGTTTATTCTTTTTTTTCTTCTTTACCTTCGAGAGTAACATAGAGATCCGTTCGATAAAATCCTCTCACATCGTTCAAACGAAAAAATAGCATTTTTCAAAAATCACCGCATATACATCAATAAAAATGACACTCGACAGCCACGAAATCAACTTTAACGACTTAAAGATCACCAAAACAACTACACCAAAATCAGTCGATGATATTCCATACGGATCCACCACAGACCACATGGTCCGCGTAACTTGGACCGCTGAGTCCGGTTGGTCTGCACCTTCCATCGAGCCATACGCACCACTCGCACTCGATCCATCCGCATCTTCTCTTCACTACGCCATCCAATGTTTCGAAGGTCTCAAAGCATACAAGTCCAAAGACGGTAAAACTACCCGATTGTTCCGACCAGAACTCAACATGGCCCGTCTAAACAACTCCGGCAAAAGAGTGGCTCTTCCCCACTTCAACGAACAGGAATTCCTCAAAGTGCTCGCCAAATTTGTTGAAATCGAATCAAGATTCATCTCCCCAGGAGAGTTCATCTACATCAGACCCTACCACATTGGTACCAACCCAGGCCTCGGAATCAAAACTCCTTCTTCATCCATCCTCGGAGTCATCGCCACAAAAATGCCAAATTTCTCAGCAAAGGTTATGAGCTTGTACGCCTCGCCCCCAGAAACCTTGCGTGCATGGCCCGGTGGATTTGGATCAACCAAGTTGGGCGCCAACTACGGTCCCACACTCGAGCTCAACCACATTGCCAACTCCGAGGGCTACGACCAAGTGCTTTGGTTGTTTGGCGAGAACCGCATTGTCACTGAGGCCGGTGGATCCAACTTTGCCGTTGTTTGGAAACGTTCCGAGGATAACAAGACGGAAATTGTGACATGCACTCTGGAAAACGGAACTATTCTGCCAGGTATCACTCGTCGTTCTGCGCTCGAGTACTTGCGTGAAAAGTACGCTGACTCGGATGACGTTATTATCAGCGAACGTGAGTACACTTTTGATGACGTTGAAAAGGCCATTGAGGAGAAGCGTCTTATTGAAGCTTTTGGACTGGGTACTGCGTACTTTGTGTCTACCACTGGTAAGATCAGATCGCCTGAAGGTAAGGTGTTGGAGGTCCCAACTGGTGAGAATGGAGAAGGTGTTTTCGCAAAGGAGATTAGAGATAGACTGAGTCATATTATCTTTGGAAATGAGAGTGAGGGTGCGGAACCTTGGAGATACAACATTAACTAGAGATGATGAGAGTGGAATACTGCTTGTAATGTATAAAAATCAATGTATATATAGACCTGTGTACAAATGAACCGTTAATTTATTGTTGGTTATAACCATGTGCATTGAGCTTAGACACTGAATATCAAGCCACTTGGCTATATAGATCTTATTAATGCAGTGTGATTCATTTATACATGAATACAGCCATACGACCAATTGTGCAGTAAATTGATTTAGCTCCATCTTTCTCTGAGCTCATTCCCTCTTTCACCCATAAACTCACGCATAACAATCAAACATTCGTTTACAACGACAATCTTCCATAATTACCACAACGCCTTGTACACTTCGTACTTCTTTTCCACTGCACTTCCATTAAGTCACTACGCAATATGTATGCTCTACATCACCATGCGTAGTGAAGGCCATCATATGTTTCTCCCCCTTAATTTTTTATTATTTTTTGGCGGTGTGCTTGTGTAAAGTAACTTTTATAAACTTTTAGACTAGGCACCGCAGATGGAGCCCAGGGGTACATATTGCTTTAGGGTTAGTTGGAGATGCCGCGAGAAAGGGGATGATTTTGGGGGGTTTGGTTGATTGGATAGTTGGCTGGTTGGTTGGTCAGTTAAATAGAGGAATGGCAGAAACAAAAGGTATGGTTTGCTATGTAAGATACCGGTGTAGGTGTGGGATATTGTCGGTAAATGGGATTTCTGTTACTTTGTATAGGTTAGAGATTGTTTGAGAGATGTAGAAAATTTAAGAGAATAGAAACTATACTAACGCAGATATATTCATGGCTTGAATGATGGACTGTTTGTTCTAGCAGCTAGATCTGGACATAGATGTGTGTATAAATTTACGTTGAATGTCCATCCACCCGTTTAGATGTTTGCGATGTGAGACAATGCAACTGGCCTTTATTTTGTTTCATAAAACCTTGAATTTCTCGTCTTCTCCGTATAGTACCAGTATACACGCAGTTACTCATCTATACACCCACTCTCAAACGCACACATTCACACACCTACACACATGTGTAGATAAAATGTTCATATAGTATAGCGGCTACCGTGGTCGCACCGAAAACTGGATGGAACAGGTCAGTTCCAGTTGGAGCTCTGTGACTTGATAGTTGTTGAATTAGTGGGTTAGCTCGCTCGTTGGTAGATATGCGTTTTAAAGGTGGGCGGATAGATGTGGTGATCTGTGTGTTGTAGCACTTACATACATACACATTAAGGACTTTTTTCCTTGGGCATTGCGCTTTCGAGCCAACTGGTCTTTTCATTTTCCTTGTTCCTGAATTGTTGACAGGTGGACACAGATCATATTATAATAAGACGATGGAACAAACAAGGTCCGTATAGCCAGTTCAAGCATCCGTTCTATAGTACCGTGAAGCCGTTCCTGGCGCCTATATCAGTATGCGCGGACGGGTACATGTATAATGTGAAAAGAAAAGATAGTAGTTCACGCACCGGGGGTTTATTAAATTTGACAAACTTTGAACACAGCTAACTTTCACTCTTTCTACAAGTTTTTTTTTTCCCTATTTATATTTATTTTTTTCCTTGTCTCACTCACGCTCGTACTCTTTCTCCTTCTAACTTATACCCGACCTTGCTTCGATTGTTCTTACCGTATTAGCCTGTATCACACAATCGGTTTCACCTTCCTGTCAACTGCCGTGGGTATACATCAAGGAACCACAAAGTATCAAACCTTCTTGATTGTTGTATAGATCGATCTGTCTTACTGTGTGTACGATAGATAGCCACTTCAGATTTCATTCTTTAGAAACATTGATAAGACATTTCTTGAACCTTCTCCTGCAACAGTATATATCCCTGGAAATCAAAATCAAGAAGAAAAAAGAACAAGGTACGCACTTTATAGACTACCAGCAACACTTTTCAAACATAAGAGACAAACGAACAAACAAGATTCTAATGAATACTAAAACGGAATAATCATTACTGCCGATAATACTGATACGATAATCATATTTATTCAATTCTCATTTCGTTCCGTTTATATCATTTTTATCTCATATCATAGAGAAGAAAAAAAAAACATGAAATCAACGAGCCTCAACGGTCATAATGATCTTTTCTCAACACCTCCCCAAACACCACCGAGGCAAATCATTCATAGTCACCAATATCATTCATCCGAAAGCCCCGCAGAGTCTTCGAAAACCTACTATCACACGCCCGAATCGTATTCTGCGCTACCGTCTATCCCACCTAACAGTGCAAATGATTTACCAGACCGATCAGTGCTACCCCCAACTCCAAGTCAATTGCCTAGTATGCTCTCCGACCATCCATTTGGCAAACCGGAATTGACTAAAGAAAACGATATTTCAAGGGTTATCCATTTTAAGCCCCCGAGTCGAACAAGTGAAAACGGTAAAACTAATAACAAAATGCATTCAGATATCTCACGAAATCAAAAAGAAAACCACTACCATCACCATCACAGTTACGACGATGACGATGAACTGGAAACCGAGGAACCCTATTACTATCACAAAGATCTATACATCGACCAAGCGAAAACTATCAAAGAACTGATACCAAAGAAAAGTCCGAAGGATTCTGTAAAACTGAATAACGTGATAAAAGATAAGATCGGGCTAAAAAGTCCAAGATTTTATAAAGAATTGAAAGATCTGGATGAGATTAAAAAAGTTCCCAATCTGGAAAAAGAACTGCCGTTGACATATTCTGCATCACCATCACCGACTTCTACTTCAACTACAACTACGACCACTAACCACGGTGGTTCTGAACACTCAATGCCATCAATTCACAGTCTAAAGCACTCGAGCTCTTTGCATAAACCTCTACCAATACCATCACCGTTAATGGATAACCCTCCAAACCACAATCTAAAGCGTTCAAAATCCCAGCATAAACTAACGAACAAATATTCAAACCATGAACTAAAACACTCAAAATCTCAGCATCATCTTTACCACAGTAACGATCCCAAGCATTCCAAATTGACCCGACACCCATCCCATTTTGAGCTAAAGTCCAAATCATTACACACAAATCTCAAACGATCTCAGTCCCAATCTCTTTCCCAATCCCACTCCAAACCCCACCACCCCGCAACAATTCACCACCATCATCACCATCACCATCACCACCACCACCATGCCTTAACCTCCCATACCGCCAGCCACAACTCTCTCCCAGTCTCCTCCCGATCCTACCACTCGACCTCCTCCCGCTCGCACCAGTCCACCCCTCAATCGCACAACTCCACCACCTCCTCCTCCACACGCTCCCATTCCCGCACCCACCATCCGCACCCCGCACACTCCAAACCCATTCTCGCCCACCACCTAACCCGCACCCCAGCACTCCCAGCGCTCCTCGCCTCTCTCACCAACCTGACCAAATTTGACGACCTCGTGACCTTCGGGTTCCCGTCGCTCAGCCCGCACGACAAGCTTTCCGCCAACGTCCGCACCCAAACCCTGCACATCACGCTCACGCGCACCCGCAGCCGCGCCGACGAGGCCCTCATCTACAGCAGCGAGTCCGTCATCAACGTCGAAGAAGGCTGGACGGAAAACGGGTGGGTCGCCGTTGGCAGGTGGAAAAATCAAGATGCTGCTGATGCAAAGTTGTCAAAAAAGAAAAGGGAAAAGGAAAAAAAAGTGGAGAAAATTGCAAGTGCTGGGGCCAGTGCTGGAAATGGAAATGGAACAGGGACCGGAGTAAAGAAGGAAATGGGAACTGGTGGAGGCGGGATTCAGATGAAATGGTTGGGTTGGAGAGTGGGAAGGAAAAAAAATGGAGATGGGATTGTGACGAGTTCGGATAAATGAAAAATGTATCATAACATGTATAATATATCTGTGTTTATAATTGTGTATAATTTGTATATCCATCAGATTCTATCCATGATATTTATATAACTACGATTATAATTCACAGATCAATATTATACGATTAATCGAAATTCAGTATTACAGCCAGATTCCTAACGTTAAGTGTAGTATAGTCCATTGCTGAAAATCAAATCAACAATGCCATATTCTACTATAGAATCTGATAAAACCAACAGATAAACCCATTTGCACATCTCCTGTCTCTGTACTTCGATAACAAAATCATCTTTACAGTAAATTTAATTTTCATTCACTTCTCTCTCGTTTAAATAACTATATAAAAAATAAAATATATATATATTTATAATCTTTCTCATCATATTTATGGCAATCTGGTTTTGTTTTTTGTTAATTTCATTCAATCGTTCATCAATTAAGCATCATAAGTGGAAGCGGAAACATTACCACCTCTACCAGTCCAGTTGATGTGAATAGCGGTGTTCTTGGGCAAAGTTTCGCTAGCAAATTCGTCCAAAACCTTGAAAGTGTGAGCACCAAAGTAATCACGTTGGGCCTGCAAAAGGTTGGCAGGAAGACGAGCTGATCTGTAACCATCGTAGAAGGAAAGGGCAGTAGCAAAAGCAGGAGTGGGAATACCCCACTTAGCAGCAGTAGCAACAATCTCTCTCCAACCAGGTTGAGCCTTGTTGATGGCTTCGTAGAAGAACTTTCCAAACAAAAGGTTTTCCAAATCAGGGTTTTCACGGTAAGCCTTAGTAATTTCACCAAGGAAAACTGATCTGATAATGCAACCACCTCTCCACATAAGAGCGATACCAGCATTGTTGAGTTCCCATCCGTATTCCTTACCGGCTTCACGAATAAGCATGAAACCTTGAGCATATGAAATAATCTTGGAAGCATAGAGAGCTTGTTCGAGGTTGTCGACAAACTCCTTCTTGTCACCAGTAAAAGTAGGAGTGGGACCACCAAGGATTTCGGCAGCTCTAACACGTTCGTCCTTGATAGCAGAAAGACATCTTGAGAAGACGGCTTCACCAATCAAAGTAACGGGTGTAGCAAGGTCAAGAGCGTTGATAGCAGTCCACTTACCGGTACCCTTTTGACCAGCGGTATCGAGAATCTTTTCAACGAGAGGAGTTCCATCGTCATCATTGTAGTAGAGAATATCTCTGGTGATTTCAATGAGGAAAGAATCCAAGACACCCTTGTTCCAAGTAGCGAAAACATCAGCAATTTCCTTGTCCGAGAAGCCAGCACCTCTCTTAAGAAGATCATAAGCTTCACAGATCAATTGCATATCACCGTATTCGATACCGTTGTGAACCATTTTGACGTAGTGTCCGGCACCAGCGGGACCAACCCAGTCACAACATGGTTCACCATCACTCTTAGCAGCAATATCTTGGAAAATATCTTTAATGTGAGGCCAAGCGTCAGGGTGTCCACCAGGCATAAGAGAAGGACCAGTTCTGGCACCTTCTTCACCACCAGAAACACCGGAACCGACAAACAAAATTCCTTGTTCTTTTAATTCCTCGTAACGACGATTAGAGTCGGGGAAATGAGAGTTACCACCATCAATAATGATATCGCCCTTTTCAAGGTGGGGGATTAATTGACCAATGAAATTGTCAACGGCAGCACCAGCCTTAACCAAAAGAATGATTCTTCTGGGTCTCTTGAGGTTAGCGCACAGTTCTTCGATAGAGTGAGCACCGATGATTGGCTTTCCCTTGGCTTCATTTGCGAGGAAATGGTCAACCTTGGAAACGGTTCTGTTGTATGCAACGACAGTGTAGCCATGGTCAGCGGCATTTAAGATAAGGTTCTAAATTGCAACAAAAAGTTATTAGCAATTGACTTTTGATTTGTAAATTTTTAAATGTAAATTCGAAGAAAAAAGAAGACATACTTGACCCATGACAGCCAAACCAATGAGACCGATATCTGTGTATCACGAATTAGTTAGATATTAGTTCAAACATTGCTGTAACTTCATTTATTTTTTCCGCTTGTTTTACTACTTTTCTGGAGATTTAAGAAGACCGTTCGAGTGGTTTCATTTGGAGAAAAAAAAACAAGCTGAAAATGGAGGGGTTACAGTTTCGAATTGTAAAATTTTACGTACCGCCACTATTGCAAAAACGAGATTGTTAGCTGTGTGTTTCGGACAGTTTGAATTCGGAAATGATCGATATACGGGAATATACATACGTAGGAGCAGACATTGTTAACGAGTTGATGATGATTGTAGATTGAGTAACTGGTGGGGGTGTGTGGTTGATGAATAAAATTGACTAGTCAATTGAGCCAGGAAGAAAAGGGAAAAGGTGGAAAAAAAGATGTTTTGGAGGAATTGTTGAATATTTATACTTTTTTTTTCTTCTTCTTTTAAATTTTCTAATTTTCTAATTTTCTAATTTTTTAATTTTTTAATTTTTTGTTGTTGCTGCTACTGCTGTAAACTGCAAAACAACGCACGCAGCCAACGGTGGTGGAAAATGAACATTTTTGGCCCTTTTGGAGGGGTAAAATTAATTTTTTTATTTTTCTTCTTAATTGTATGGATGGTCCTGACAGAAGACCTGGCCTGGCCTAGCCTGGCTTTACTGCTGTGTTCATAGCGTGGCTTACTAATTTTTATTTTATGACTAATACGTCTATTTTCGAAATTTATGGGAATAATTCAATTCAATTCCATCCGTCCTTCTTTACTTGAGAAGTATCTTGGTTTGAGATTTCTGTCCGGTATTCAAATTAGTTTGATTTTCCTAGAGATGCTTTAAAAACAACTAAACCTAGGCACAATTCTTGGTTGTATGTGAATCCACCTGAAAACAAAAAAAAAAAAAAAAAAACATTTCTGCCACCATGGTCAACTCTAACAATGAGGTCACCTTCGTAAAATTTAGTAAGCCTTCAGCCCCACATGTTGGTCTCTACTCAATTCTTCTTCCAAATTGGCAAATCAACTTTGACATTTCATAGGTAGACAGTCAATTGGACTTCATGTTCAAAGCGAGCGTGGCTACACCTACTGGCTGCGTTTACAGTAAAAGAGTGTATGGAGAACATAAATTACTACCTCTATTGCACTCGGCTTTTCACCAGGAAATTCAGTTTTTACAGCATTTACGTAGTACAAATTATTGGTAATAAAACGCACTTACGTAACAAGGAAATGAACCGAAGCCACTAAGGTATTATCAATAACCGACGGTGGTAATTCTAATTCCAACCCGAAGCTAACATAAACTTCTTTACTTACCTGGGACAGTATTTCTCATAATACAAGCCATAGTAATTCTTACTCCTACTTTAGTTTCCGTACCATATTGACAAAAAAACAAAGAGGATATGAGGAACACTCAACGGTGTGAGCATACAGAATGTGTCCTATGGTGAATCAACTCCGGAATCGAAGGAATTTAAAGACACGAAGACACTTTTAAATCCATGAATTTATTGTACGCACTGTACAACTAAATGGGTCTTAAAACTTAAAGTTTGACAGGTGCCAAAACCACCAAAAAAGAACAAAACAACTATACACACTTGAATTTGAAATTATTTACTATGAAATGTGTATTAACTGTATGCCATGACTATTATTATGACTGCGAGGACAATCGTGCGATAACAACAATGTATAAAAACCTAAGTGTGCACTACAAACGCAATTTCTGTAGAATACTCACCATCATGAAATTTTGAAATTTATTTTGGTTAAGGAGTCACATCTTTTAAGCTCAACGACACTAATGCTCATCAATGAACATTAACTTCCGTATATCCATATCATCAGCAACAACAAGAACTAACCATCCATCTCTCTCTGATTCTTCTTTCTTGAACCAACCACTAACTACCAGTCAACACCCTCTTGCACAAATACTTCATTATTAATGGCCAAATCAAGCAATAAAGAGAAAAAAAAACTTTATACCAAAGGCTAGAACCTCTCTCTAAGTAACCAGCCGGCCCATAACGACCCGCATAGTGAATCTATATAGAAAGCACAAGCTCCAAGCTTCAACTCCAACTCCAACGTCATATGATTATCGTACTGAGCAATAAGTTATAGATACTTTATTTTATCATGCTGCCGCAACAGTTAAGTCCAGTTATACCCTAATTTTTGCTGGAAGACTGCGTTCCAATTCCCACGGATTGTGAAAAAATCGTTGGTTTTTTCAAGGGCCGAAAGCCCGGGGTTTATTACGTCCTTAAAAACGGGTTTTCCATCTATCCATGGTGATTTCCTCCGCTATATTTCCTGAAGATTTGATACGCGGTGGGCCAATGTTGCTCTGGAACGTGAAATTGTTGGTTTGGTTATTGGCAAGAGTCATAGTCTTGGTTCTCAACTATTTATATAGGCTCTTTGAGTATGAATCTGACTACAGTACGTTGGGGCTTGACAATTTTTTTAGTTTATAAATTGTTTACAACAGTGCAATAAATCGCTTGTTTGTTGACACACATGTGTAAGTACTGTACAATCGTCCTGGAGGTGGAGTTATTAGGGTATCTGTGTATATAAGCAGGTTTAGTCCTTGCAGAATATTTATAAGATAAGATGTGGCCTTCTTCGCAAGGCCTTTTTATAGTATAATGGAAGTGTGGTTTTAATTGGTTTTAAAGATGCATCACAAATAGGGAGTAGACCTTTTTTTGTGTTTCTTCATTGGAATTGAGTTTACTGTATAATACATCGTTTGCAATTAAATTTGTGTACGTCTGTGTTCGTACAAAGCTTGCAGGCTCAATCCTGATTGGTAGTGATGGTTCATTTAAGTTAAACAGTTCAGGTGCATCTGTGCTTTTGTATGCTATCCAAGAAAAAAGTATCTGACTTTGCGGTCCAACGCTACAGAATATGTGTAACTAGCTCTTGTTTCTCAGTGGGCTCGCAAAATCTGAGAAAATTTTTATGAGAAATAACTGTATAAACGGACTATCTTAACAAATCTTTTCAAGCGTAAAATTGTATCTGTATAGCTCTCCATCTGCTATTCTCTTATACTAGCACAATTCTCTAAATAAATTTAACATTACATGATATATAGGAAGACACTTGTGTATCAGTATCATGGACTATCAAGAGCTTTCAGTTTTTCAGAAATCTACGTTCTAGAATGAGGTTAGTGCTTTTACAATAGGCCCCATCTAGTCTAGAAATTCAGAATGACACGGAGTATTATAAAGGAAAACTGTGGCTAAGTAAATATGGGCCACAATCTGACCAAAATTCACCCAAACAAATTTTAAAAGTGTTGACTTTTATCTTCATTGCAGATGACGATTCTATTCTTTCAAACTTTCTAGTTTTTTGAGCCAATATTTGAAGTCTCGAAACGATTTGGCACTCTGTGTGGAACATCGTCGTCATTATCAAAATAGGGGCATTCAGTAGTTGTGCCAATATCGTTTATGATCTAGTTAATCTACTAGCAATTTGTAGATATGTATATGAGCTTGGTTGTTTCCAGTTGTTAGTGATGCTATGAGCTTGTTTAGAAGGCATATTTCCATTGGAAATGCGATTTGTCAATTTTGCATATTTTCGGATTTAAATCATAATGATATTATTATTATCTCTAGCTGGCTGTTACAAAAAGGCCATTCCTGTAGCATGGTAATCCAATTATATCATTGTGGTAAGAAGCTTTGGTCTAGCAAAAACAATCAACATTTTGAGGGCTCTAGGACTAATTTGATTAAATATTTTAGAAAGTCAACAACTTTTATTATGAAATCTCCATAGGATTGCTACCATTCAAACTCCACTTCATCATGATAAAATTGAAAAAGCTTGACAATTCTTTACCAAATTCAATACTTTTATCCCATGGTCTTTTCCTATCGTCATGACCTTGTGCTGTAATAATATGTGATATCTATACTATAGTGAATAAGATCTAAGTTGAATCAAGAATACAGAATACATTTCTGGGACAATATATCGTGATGGCGCAGAAATTTTAGTAAGAGGAATAATAATAAAAACTTCTGTTCACGAGGTTCACATTAATATACCATATTTAAATCTGTAACTCTTTTTGAAGTATGAATTATTATTCCTCTTTGTGATATATTTTTCTTTGTGGTTGATCCTTCACTGGGATATGCCTATAACAGTGACATCTTATTCATTACTAAAACTCATACCAATGCAGAAAACACAAAGACCATTGCTTAATTATTTAGCACGGTAAACAGGTAATCAACATAATAGTTTCAAAACCTATAACACGAATTCAGCTGGAACTAACCAATTGACTTTAATACTTCCGATATATAGAAACGTCAGTAGCTCAAATACTGAAACATTCGCTTTTAAATGACCCATCTTACGTACTAATCTTTTATTGGTATTAAAATTTGCAATGAAGGGCTAGATGTTTCTTGCGAGAAAGTGCGCTGGACTTTTTTTACAGGTCTCTCCCAATCATGAATTGAAGTCTTATGTGTACAGATAAAGGTCATAGAGAAAACCTTCTGGATAATTAAAACATTACAAATACAGTCTATTTTATGTGACTAGCACATCCGACTATAAAAAATTAAGAAATTAGACTGTTTTTCAAAGAGCTAAATTATGGACGTTTTATTTAACCTGACAGAAATAAAATATTGTGTATAATTACACTATTTTTATAGGGACAGCTCCAGTAATGACTTTTGATTTCGGCTTAGTTAAATCCTGAATATGTTTATAGAAAACTGAAAAAATGGTGTGCTATTTGAATCGCCTAGTACTTCAAGTTATGTGAAAAGTCAGTGGGTAAGACAAATACTACTCCTTATATGAGTATACAGGTATCCTATATAAATATCAAATTGCTATCGTTCGCAGGGTATTCTTGAAAGTACTTCTGAAGGGACTGACGACAAAACCCCTTCAGTAACTGCCATAATCTTTGTCAGAAACTACCAATGTCCGTTAAGAAACCGCACAAATCTCTGGCTAGAAGTTACTTTTTTTTTTCTTTTCTTGGAACATTTATATATTGTGTGGTATCAAGGTTCCAATTATATAAATTTAAATAATTATCGTCAGAACTAAATATAATGATTTATCAACTGATCATTTGCCTTTGATGCTGAACTTAAAGACACTATCTAGTCGCTTTCTGTTAGCTTTGAACAAAGGTATATTCAGAATACAATTAGTAGCCCAAATAATCTTTTACCAAAAGCTTGTAGTATTCTTTTAGTCTGTTATTCTGACTTTTAAAATTGCTAAAAACTAATAGAACCTCAGATTTTAGGCCAATCTGTGGTATGCTAATATATTTGTGGTATTTATATATTGCAAGACATGTGTATATGTCATTACTCTGAATCGACATGTCAAATCCTTCGATGTTGGTACACATCATGTATTCACATTTGAAAGTTGGTAAAGTGATCTCTATTTATAGAATGAAGCACATTTGATGACATGGTGTTTTTTTCAACATTTCTCATGCTGTACATATGGTCTACATAGTGATATTTGTTCGGTTAGTATAAAGACTAACTAACTTACAAAAGGTCTATTATTCCTTAGTTAACTTTGTATTTGAAATACACTGGTCTATCCACGAATAAGTATTAAATCTTTGCATTCAATCAAGGAAACAAAAATTGGAACATATTGCTCATAACAACAACTGATCTTTATTTATCTAATACATCCAATATTGTGCTTCGGTCAACTATCAATATTTCAATGTCTTCCTGTTTCAGAATTACAGTATATAAATTTGTATGATCCTGCCTGGAAAAAAGTGCACAAATGCAAAAGGCTTGCTTTTACATGAGAAATTTTGATTGGTGAAAATTATCATGATCAATTTGTCTTTGTCGCCGCGTTCGAAAAGTGCTCAAAGTAGTACAAAATCCTCACTCTATGTAGAAACATGGGTTCAAATACTCCGATTTATGCGCAACATAAATCTATAATAGTCTATCTGGCACTAAACTAAAATAATGGGCTAACAACGTAGATGCACTTTAATAAAAAGTTACAAACAAATCACCACAGATCCGACAATTTTGAATCAGTAACCTCCAGTATCAGAGCTATTTTCATATTTTTCGCCCCTTTTTTTGGGCATTTGTAATACAATGCCATTATTCCTTTTAGCCCTGCCATGCTGTCAAAAAAAGATCACATGACCTTTTATAAAAATAACCACGTTTACAAAAACCCTCTTACCTTTCTTTCTTCTCTCTTGACATCATACTGAAAGAATCAAACACGGTCAATTCTCAATGATTTTCACTAAACTCATTGCTCTTGCGGTTTCAACCGTCTCACTTGTTGCTGCTTCAAATGTCATTGAAGCAGATGACAAAAATTTTGATTCTCTCGTTAGTGGAGAAACCCCATCGTTAGTTGAGATCTACGCAAGCTGGTGTGGCCACTGTAAAAGACTTGCTCCTACCTGGGAGCAGTTGGCTGACGCTTATGCGAAGAAAAATGTAAATATTATTAAGATTGATGGTGATATCAACAGAAAGGTGTCAAAGAAATACGAAGTTCAAGGATTCCCAACATTGAAATATTTCGATGGTAAGGGAAACGTGGAGGATGTTAAAGGCAATAGAGACTTTGAATCTCTAAGTGAATATATTGCATCAAAGACAGGAATCAAGGCTGCTGTGCCGAAAAAAGACCCCAATTTTGTTGTTTCACTGACTGAAGAAAACTTTGACAAGGTTGTTTTTGATAATGACAAAACCGTCATTGTCGCTTTCACTGCATCTTGGTGTGGACATTGCAAAAACCTCAAGCCCGAATACCAAAAAGCTGCCGCTATTTTCAAGAACGACGATTCTGTTGTTGTTGCTGAAGTTGATGCCACTGGTGAAGATGCTGCAGGTTTGAAAAACAGATTCGATGTCCGAGGATTCCCTACCATCTTAGTATTCCACAAGGATGCTTCATCAGACAAAGACGCAGAAACATATGGAAGTGGAAGAACTGTTGGACATTTGGTCGCATATTTGAACTCTGTTTCTGGAATTGATCGCAATGTTGATGGAACTCTTGGCGATGCCGCTGGTCGTGTTGCCTCTCTTGATTCGATTGCCAATAAGTATGTTGAAGCTTCCGAAGAAGTCCGAGCTGAACTGAAGAAGAAGTTGAGTGAATCTAAAGAAGCTGTTGCCAGTATCTACCAACGATTTGCTGATAAGATTGACTCTGGATCATTACCTTACGTTGAAAAGGAAATCAAGAGATTGGGTAACATTGTGTCTAAGGGTGCTTTGAAAAGCACTAAACTGGATGAATTGAAAATCAAGTTGAACATCCTAAAAGCGTACCTGCCCGGCCAAGAAATCTTCTTTGATGGCAAGAGTGCTGACGGAGAGAAATTCGTCATTGATAACCACGGTGATAAGCCAGACCAAGCTGTTCTTAAAGATGAGTTGTAAATTAATTGATACATAAGGTTAGCTAGTTACTAAATATGTAAGCTAAATTGAATAGAAATGTTTTTTTCTTTCACATAACCAATTGTACCTTAAAGCTGAGCTTTTTTTTTGTTAACTACTGTAGCTAAGACTTGTTCTACAGCAAGGCTAAAATGGTTTTTCAAAATAATATTTTTTGTCGAGTACCTCAAATACTAGACTTGATCTAAAACAATTTCAAGACCCTGCCGAGGATGTGGGTAGTTGATATATGTGTTTAGCAACATAGGATTATTGAAATGAAAGAATACATCAATGTTGATTAATATTATTTTTAGGAAAAATCCTATGAAGTTAGTCTAATCTAAATAAAAATTTTACCTTTACCAGGAAACAGGGTCTCCTCTGAAAGCACCTCTCATCAGCTCTGGGAAAACTTTTCCCTCTAATACACAAGACTTGACAATGTCGTCAACATGTTCTGGTCTCACTCTGGCAAGCCAGATGGCCTCACCCGACTTTAGGTATATAATAACATTGGCTGCGTACTTATGACCGCCCACGTGTGAAACGCAAGCCACTCGGACGCCTCCCGCACGATCATCACTTACGTCCCGATACAGGTCATGTTCCAAAAGCACCTCCTGGAACCGTTTGGTAAGAATGTTAGCGGTGATTGCGCAGCGTTTATCACGGGTACGATGCGAACATAGCAGGATATATGCCAGGTCTGTGAGCTTTTCGACGCGGTCGGAGAAGTTGTGCGGTGCTGGGTGTGACATTTCGTTGATGACTGCTTGGACTTCGGCGGTGGAGGTTTTGGGTGTGACGTTCAAGACGCGCAGGAAATGTGGCATGATAACGACATGGGTTGGTCGTTCGTCGCTTTCAAAGTACTCGTCGGGTGGACCCAGTGACGAGTTGGATATGATAATTCGGCCTTCGGCTTCGACTTTGGTCAGCGAACGAGCAACAGTATTGGACTCGTCAGTGACGCTGTGGACCCAGTCGGTTTTACCTGTAGCCACAAGAAAATGCAAGTTCCAGGGCTTCACGCTCCCCCATAGTGGAGACGATGTGTCGATGGAAAGCGACGCAGGGTAGCTGGCACAGTTAGTGCAAGTCTCGCATGTTTTAGTTTCGAAATTCTGGGCTCGAAGTTCGGCTTCTACATCCCCTGAAGCTCTTGGAAGAAATCGTGATAACAGACCCATTATGCGTAGAGTTTGGCTGGGAAAAGAAGAGAGGGAAAAAAAGAATATTTCTTATGTCTAAAAAGATTCTTTAGATAAACAGAAAACAGTCAATCAGAAGTTAATAAATGTAAGGAAGGAAAAAAATGAATTTATGGATCAATTATAGGTCATAAAAGTAACAAATGAAATAAAGCCGTATCTCGTAAAGGATTTAAGATTTTTTTTCGGATCTGACTTGAGCTCGGATATTGTAGTCGGCCCTGTACTTCGGATATTTACATAACTTTACTGTACGCACATGCATTGTTGAAAAAAACACTTTGTTTGTCAGTGTTATTAATACACTCAAACCCGTTAGGGTTCTCGCTTAACAATCAAAAATATAAATATAGCAAGTTATCTGACCGTTTTGTCTTTGAAAAGTCCGTCCGATGGATAAAGAGATGTCACTAGTGGTTTACAAACTATTAAGCTTATAATACAGTAAAAATCACGTCCACATCATGGCAGTGTCACGACAAATAGTAATCAGTAGGATTCATGTTAACGATAAGATATTATAGACCACTTAGAAGCGCGCGTAGCACATTGATGATACAGATGGAAGCTAGTTCTCAAAATTTCTCGTGATATTACGAAGTGTATATTGAATCGATGCGAGATATACGGCGGTAAACACTTTTCTTATAGGCCAATACGTACAGTACGTACGTCAGAAAGTCTTTATATTCGCCGGTGTACTTCTGTATTACAAATTTGATCTATACTTTCAACGGAAGATAATATAGCTTATCCCATAATTCCATCTTTCTAGCTCGCAGTTTCCAAAACAATCCATAGGCCTCGTTTTTCCCATACCTCTATTTGGTCTAGGGGTAATCCAGCCGTTCCCGTAGCACTAGGAACGTTTCTCTTTCTCGTGTTCCTACTAGCCTCACATCCAATCTCAATACCATTGACCCCGTCAGCTAGGACAATTTCAAACTTCTGTATAATACTCTGTTCGTTATCCCATGCCATGCTTGTCACATAATAAGGCTTAACAAATCTCATATTGTGCACAACACTCAGCTGGTATTGCCGCGTGTTCAGTGACGGATCCAGCGACACCTCCAGATTTAACGTGCGATGAAACGAAGGGAGTGTAAATGCATAGCTCGATGAGACATATTGAGATTTCAATACCGGGAATATATACTGAAACGGGTTGGTTTGATAAAGAGGGAGATAGCCAGAAGGTAAAGCTTGTTTGGTTGGAGGAATCACGGAATGCAGAGATATCGTGTGCATCAATTGACTTGTTTTGGGGGTTATCATTTTAGTGTTTATAAATGGGGGTACCGACAAGGACTCCGGTGTAGGTTCTTTGACGGACTCGGTCTTCTCATAATGTTTACTCAAATCGGTACTATGATCGGGATCAGGCTTTTCCTCATGTTCTATTGTAGCTTCTTTTTCAGGTACGTTTTTTTCTTCCTCAGGTTCAGGCGATGATACTGGTGTTTCTTCCATGTTGGGAAACTTTGAATTTTCGATAGCTTTGACTGCTTTTTCATACCTCTTATTTCCAGCAGGATGTTCGGGCCAATTCTCTAAAAATTTGGGCAGCTCTTTTTTGAGTATGTTCCTTATGGTTTTGCATTCTTTGTAAACCTGATCAGATTTCTTGTATTGCTTGAAAACCTCATCAAATACAGAATCCCATATGTGTTGAAACGACTCCTTACTTCGTGATTTTCCCAGATCTATTAGAAGGTTTAATTTTTCAAATAATTCTTCTTCATAAATAACCTGTCCTACTCTAACAGTTCCAATCTTGTAGTCGGCAATAGTTTCCACGAACTTTTTCTGCCGTTTCTCCAAGTCCTTCACGTACGTGTATACATTTCCTTCCAGCACTTCATCCAGAACGTAATCCTCTACCAACTTCATTATCATTCTAGAGTTGTTTACAATTTCAGTACCTTCTTCATTGTACTCCCTCGCATTGGCATCCATCTGCAAAAATTGGTAATACAGTTCTTCTAAGTCATTTGAGTTATTCTGTTGAATGTTCGATAACGATATTGGCGATTTTATTACATCATAGTAATCTGGAAAATCTGTGGGCGACGGAAGTTCTTCAAAAGGGGCAAGAAACTCCTCACGAAGATCGGAAAGCTTCTGAAACAGCTTCGTACAAGTTGTAGCAGTGGAGCGTGTCGACTTTCTTCGCGCCATTGTGTGTATATGTTCGCAGCGTTAGATGTGTACTAAAAGAAATCGAAGAAGGTGTCTGCTGCTTGCAAACAATGGCACAAATGTAATACCTGCTGGGGACATTTTATGGCTTACATAAAGCTAGGATTTGAGACTAGAGTCAAACGCAACATTTAAGCCAAAATATTTATGTTTTATCCTTCTGATTTTTAGCCCACGATAAACATAACTCCAAATACCGGTATATCAATTGAAAGAGAGCGTAAGAGATGCACGTATAAGCTAGTTTATCTCGCATTGACATATCTAGAGCTCTCAATATCTAATGCAGTGTTAATCCATGGCATTTTATCCCACCTTCATAGCCTTTCATTTGGTTTTTGATTTTTCTATGATTGTTTAGCATTGTTAATCACAGCTACAGTCGTACGGTACGTAGAGTAGAGTGTGAAAGCGTTTGACAGTTGTTTGTTTCTATGTATTCTGGTTGTTACTATTACCGTTACGTAACAGACAGTCGGTCGATATAAAATAAGTAAGTTATATAGATCATGATCGTCGCCTCGATCTATAACCAAATCGCAATCTCTTCATTCCCGGAGTAACGGTATTCTAACAACAAAAATAACGAGGGAGCAGTGTCATACTGAATTGGAAAGCTCCATACGTCTAGTCTACAGAGTCTAAGCTACCATGAAATTTGGTTTATCAACAACTTTTTGAAACAAACAAAACGCACGTTACGACATACGTGAATATGGTGATATTTGACAGTTGCTGAACTCGATAATACTGCCGAGCGCTCATCAATCTCAAGCCTACTCTCAAACCGTTTATTTTGCCCCTAAAGTATACCAAATCATTGTATTTAGATAGTGCCCATTATAACTAGTTTATAATCCAAACATATTGATAATGATAATAAGTAAGTGACGCCCAGGCAATAAAAGAACTCCGAACATCTACAAAAACAGTATTATAACCGTGCATTTCTACGAGTAAAATCAGTTTTGATATGAAAAATTCGGGAAAATTGTGTCCACGGGTAGCCTCGGGCATGTGCTTTAGTGCCTTTTTTTGATAGGAGACACGTGATGGAAGCTATTTATTATCGTACTGTACGAGTTTACCGTTGGCTTTTTTGTGTACCAGATTTGTGCCTATTATTCGTAGCGTATACCTGTATTTTGGTCCGAACTTTTGAAAGACGAACGATTTCTCTGCCGTATGCCACTAATAGCCAACCATATACAAATGAAATACTATGACAATATTCGTCCCAATAATATTTTCTGTTCCTCAAAAAAAACAAAAAATTGGAATCTCTAAGGTACTTGGAAAAAAATTTAGAGGGAAAAAACTTTTATAAAACCCCGGAATATCTTCTTTTTTTCCAATTTTCTATGTTTTGTCCATAAACAAAACTAAACAAGATAAAAATGTCAACTAGCAATTCAATCAAACTACTTGCCGGTAACTCTCATCCAGAACTCGCCAAACTGGTTGCCCAAAGGCTTGGAATAGAATTAAGTAGAGTCGCCGTTTCTCAATACGCTAACCAAGAAACAAGTGTGACAATCGGTGAATCCGTTAGAGATGAAGACGTTTTCATTATTCAAACTGGATGCGGAGAAGTCAACGATTACCTTATGGAGCTTCTCATCATGATCCACGCCTGCAAAACCGCTTCAGCTCGTCGTATCACAGCCGTAATTCCGAACTTCCCTTACGCCCGTCAAGACAAAAAGGATAAATCACGAGCTCCTATTACCGCAAAACTTATGGCCAACATGCTTGAAACTGCCGGTTGCGATCATGTTATTACCATGGATTTGCACGCAAGTCAGATTCAAGGTTTTTTCAACGTCCCTGTCGATAACCTGTATGCTGAACCAAGTACATTGAATTACATTCGCTTAAATCTCGACTACAAAAATGCAATCATCGTTTCTCCAGATGCAGGTGGTGCTAAGCGTGCTGCGTCTATTGCCGACAAGTTAGATCTTAACTTTGCCCTAATTCACAAGGAACGACAACGTGCGAACGAAGTATCAAAAATGGTACTGGTTGGTGACGTCCGTGACAAGATTTGTATTCTTGTAGACGATATGGCGGATACCTGCGGTACGCTAGCTAAGGCTGCTGAGACCCTGAAAGAAAATGGTGCCAGTAGCGTAGTAGCTATGGTTACTCACGGAATTTTCTCCGGTAAGGCTGTTGAAAGAATCAATGGAAGTGGTATTGAAAGAGTTGTCTGCACAAACTCAGTGCCGTTAGAAAATGTCAAAGCTGTGTGCCCCAAGCTTGACTTGATTGACGTTTCACCTACCTTGGCTGAAGCTATCCGAAGATTGCATAACGGAGAGAGTATAAGTTACTTGTTTAACCATGCTCCTTTATAAGTTGACTTTTGTGTTTTACTGTAGTATATTGTAGCATAATAGAATGTTCAAAGTTTTTGTTGTGTCTATTTACATTCTGTCAGATACTATAGATGAACATGTTTTGGTTAGGCATAATTAGGGATGCAGTCAATTGTCCTAGAGTACCCTAAAATATTTTTTGAAGAAGATATATTGATTGTGAGTGGTACAATAGAACCCTTGGAGTTTATAAAACTTTGTTGGAGCTATAAAAACATTGTGAATGTGCGAAAGACTAATGAAACGAGCGGTTACCATACCATATTTTACGGCTTTTAAAATAAACCCTAAAGTTTAGTGCTCAGCTTTCAACACTTAAACTTTGGTCAAAGCTACTTGATATTTACAAACCGCAATGAATGAATCCGACTCCAGTCTGGCCGTATCTCTTCTAAACCTGTTGAATTTCAAAATCACTCCACCAACCATACCATTATAACATGAAGCGAAAACTACCATTCGACCCAAAACTAACGTCCAAATCCCTTTTTCGAGCACAGCCATCACCTCACAAAGACTTTGAAACGCTGCTAACCTTCCTCTCAGACAATCCTGGACTCCATCCTCCTTCAGCTCGTGATCGTATCACTGAATCAGGTAAACGAGTGTATAAACCCGATTTCGAGATTGAGAAATTATTGCATTATACAAAGCAGGCTCCCACTGAGAATGCTACAAAAGGGGTGATGGATATGGAAGGCACCTTGGAAACTGCTGAATATGCAGCTAGAAGAAGAGACGAAATAATGTTAGAAGAAAACAATCGCAACAGTAGCGTTAACGAAGTCCCGCGAGGTATGAAGAAAGAATGGGTGGTACTAGATAAATTTCAGAGAATCACACCGCTGAAGTATAAACCGGCTCACGAAAAGTCAGGGAATGAATTATTCGCGGTACTGGTGAACTTGAAATCACCCGATAAGTTTATCAAAACAATTAACAAACTAGAAAGTCAAGGTTGGAACCTGATCGGTGGAACCTCTGATTTTTTGGTCTACGAACGGGATTACGATCCGGAATTACGGACCAATATATTTATGAAAAGGGTAGTTACCGGTGCAGCAGCTACACTCTCGGTTTTTGTCGCAGGAGCTTTAGTTCTTTCTAAGATTGCAATATTATGAACATGTTTTTAAGATTATTCTATATGCGGAGAAGAAACCTATGGGTTATACATTCTCAGGCTGGGTTTCACCAGACTTCTGCACACGCACCATCTTGATCTGGGAAAACGAGCCAGCATCGCCTTCCCAAAGAAGAAGTCTGAGAACATTGTCCTTATCGGTCAAGTCAGGTAGAAGGAACCCGGTCTTGAACTCGTTTGTTTCTTGGTCATACCTGCGTTGTAACAGGTCTTGACGGGAAGAACTAGGTCTTCCAGGTCGTCTTTCTGCTTTCAGCTTTTCCAGTTCTTCCAGATCTCTGTCAATGAATCTGCATACAATTTTTGATTAGCATGTGCTTGTTTGTGAGAAGAAAAAAAGGGAAAAAATACATACACTTGAATTAGGTCTCGTATTTGGTCGGTGGTAAATGATGTGGCTTTCGAGATTTTGAGAGATTCTTTGAAATATTTGTATCGGACAAACTCAGCTTCTCTGAGATTGTTGCGCATGCTTTTTGTTTTGTTTAGCTTAGCTTGTCGAAGAGTTGCCTTATTTAGTTGTTTGAACTTTCGACCTCTGGGGTGTACAGACTTCTCTGATACCTTTTTTGATACTTTCGATAAAGATTTTGCGACAGGCATATTGAAATGTTGTGTATATCTTTTTCTGTGTTGTTGAATGTAAATAGACAGATCTTCGAATGGAGCTTCTTTCTTTCTTTCCTTGTTTATTGATAAATTTTATAATTATGACGGAGTATCAAAGTTGTAGGATAGATTTCATTCCCGATAATAGATTTTTTTCCTTCACAATAAACTTTTGGGAGTACAGGGTTAGGTCTAGGTACTGTAAGTACGTGGATGAAACAGGTCAAGTCAAGTCAGGACAGGACAGGACAGGGTTCGACTCTTTCTTATGAAACTGGCAGTTTTGTTTTGGTTCTTTTTCTTTCCTTTTCTTTCTTCTTGGAAAAAAAAGAGTCGGGGATCCAAATGGTATAGGGAAAAAATGCCGGTTTATACTGTTGAACAAATGGTTGAAATCAACCGAATCAAGGAAGTTGAGAAACCGGTGTTTTTGGCTGATGTTAATGAGCTTAATAAAGAATATTACAAGACTCGTAAACGTAACGGCCGAAGACGTAAGAAAGCTGAGTAAGTATTATATTCGTTTGTCATGATTTCACATGGCACCATGCAGGATTAAATACTAGTACTAACTATTGGCTAATTCACTAGATCAAGTATGAATTGGATCTATTCACTAGTTGTTATTCTGATTAATAACTAATCATGAAACTCAATTAATATATTTTCTAGATGATCAAAAAGACGGTTGGACAAATGTAAAGCCTAAACGACACAGTTTTTCCATCCCTACCCCGCCCAAAAAACAAAGCAAGGCCCGATCCAAATCAACAGTTACTCCCTCAAGGCAACGACCTGAGCTCTTTGATTTATCGACACCTCCCCCGTCCACCGAGAAAACACTTTCTCAAGTGGCTGAATTCGAAGCTTGGAAATCTCATATGCGCACATCGTCGCACCTGGAATCAGCTATATTTGAGGAAGACGAGGAAGAAGAAGATTATCAAAAAGATATAGCCGGAAACAGCCTTGCCCCACCACAGCTACTGACTCCTCCACCAGTCAGGGCTTACGAGAGAAGAAAAAGTTCGAATCATGAAGAAATCATTTGGGGGAGTACCCCGATCCTTCCAATCACTGGCCAAAGAAGTTCGAAATTTGAACACATTTTTAAGAACTCTCCACCAAAAAGTCCCGCGATAAGCATGGGTGCAAGTCCTACTATGGGAGGTAATACTACGATTGCAATGGGTACCAGTCCCATAGTGGGTGCTAATCCTTTGTTAGGTCTCAGCTCTAGCCCATCTATGAATTCTAACACCATGTTAGGTCTCAGCTCTAGCCCTTCATTAGGCCTCAATCCTCTTTTGGCGAGAAGTCCTAGTACTTCTATGAGTGTGAATTCTCTACTAGGTACAAGTCCAAATCCTTTGGCAGCTAGTTTAGGCACAAGTCCTGTAAAAGGAGGAGGTTTTGTTCCAGTACAACCGCAGCCGCAAGCAACGAACTCAAACGCAAATCAGATGTTAGCGGTTCCTGGACTTTTGAGTGTTGGTATACCGATGGAGAAACGTACTAGAACAAGCAGTAACCAAAGTTTGAATGCAGTGCTCAATTTGAACTTTGGAATCGGAAACGGGCAGAGGTTTCAAAGTGAATATTTCAAGCAGCAAGTTTCCGGGTATAATAAAGATGAGTCAGGAAACTGAAATTCGTTTATGATCTTGTGTTTGTGTCTTTGAATGAAATAACGTTACCATGTGTGTATATGTGTGAAATCTTACTTGATGTCCTAGTCGATTTTTTTTAGATGTATGTTTGACAGTAATTCTTGAATGTGGAGACCCTGATTGGCAGGCAGAAGTAGGTAACTTAATTCCCTTTATTGAATGTAATGGCTGAGATGTAACCCGATCAATGTAAATGTACATTTAATACTCTAAATTAACTCAAGGTCATTAAACTTTCTATTCAGTTTATGGTTCCTGAACATGTGCCAGGACTTGATAGGTAGGTAAAAAAGGTGAAGGTGCTGAGGGTTGACGTTTGTATCAAATTTCCATACGAAGAAAGGGGAATTTCAAAAAAAAGTATTAATACAACAGTAATGCACAAGACAGTTGGCCTTGTCGTAACGCAGATTGTTCGGTTTTATTACTGATCGATATTAACATGTTTATTACATTATTATAAGCATTATTTGTATTTGATTTATTGGTTTAAATGTTTCATAAGGTTTTTGACATTCGTCAATAAACTGATTATGAATGGAAGGTGTTATATCAACTCGATTATCTGGAAGCCACTATTGGGCAATTCAGTAACGACTCGTATGGATAAAAAACAGCTCCCACAAAACAAATATAGATCAACAAGTTGCTATTCAAACTACAGCGGTACTATCTTTTTTTGACTCTATAAAATTAAAACTCGTGTATGACAACACAAATTTGATAATAAGAACAGTTTTCACATCTCGAAATATTCCCTGGTAATACTGTAAGTCAGCGTAGGTCCACTTATCAAATCTTAGGCTTATTTAGGATATTTACCTATTTGGGAAATATATTCAGTTTACGCACCCAAAACAACGCATTGACCAGAACAGAGACGGCATTTCACCAGATATTTCGAAATTCAGTTTGTTTCTTCTGTTGTTTAGCAAAGCTCTGTAGAGAGACGTACATCATTAATATTAAATATAACAGTTAATAAAGGCGATAGTTCCAATTGACAACAATCAGAGTTAGGGTGTTGGCTGATTTTAATATTTGGGTTATAGAAGTATCAAAGAGCTTGTATAACTGAATAATTTAAAACATATTATTATTATCTTGTTGCAAAATTAAAATGCAAAATTAGAAAAGTGTTAAGCTGAACAACGTGTTGATAATACTAGGGATATAAGATTGTTTACTTTCCAATGACGTGACTTGTGAAGTAACGTCTACCGACCTTAATGTATAGTACGCTTCAAAGCTGTCCAACTTCAATGTAAAATAAATCGCAAAAGCGTTTTTTTTTTTATTTTTTTATTTTTTTATTTTAGATTGTTGAATATAAAAGAGTGAATGTATACCCGTGAATACTGTTTTTTATGGTATGCTGTAGATATAACTGTACTTCAATGATATTAACATCAACAGTTCCCAGGGAAAACTGGCCAAAGTCCGGAATTGTAATCATAAACCTGTAGACGAGGAGTTGTAGCAGATAGATCCAAATTCAGAGAAAAAAGGTCGTTCATAAAATTTCCAGCTAGATATATCCAAAACCATATCATTTTGGAACTGTCAGGTTGTCTAATAGATTTGAATGACACTTATAGAATTATTTTTATAAATAAGAGAGTATATATATGATGTTTGTACGAAAGTTTCGTGTTTCTGGATAGCTCCAAAAGAAAAACTCTGTCTCCATTTTCAGTTAAAGCGTCTACCAAAACTGAAGGCATTTTAGATAAATTATTGTATTCCGTATTGTTGATTCTAAAAGAAAATCAAGTTCTCTTTTTATCGCTTGTTCGTACCATTAAAATACTATAGCTCGATTTGCAAGATTTTGAATTATTTTGAACAAATATGGAAGACTCAGATTTTTTCAAATAGTTTTTCTTATTGATCCTCTTTCCACGAAAATACTTTGAAAACCCTCGAAACTTTTATCAAGAATTATTATAGTATGCTATGGGCAATTTAACCAAGTAAATCTTTAGGTCTTACTCCACAATTTTGTCAAACAGATGCTTGACCAAGATTTCTGGCTATCCGAAATTCCTTGAGTCCATAAACATCGGTCTTGCAAGTTTTTTGCTTAATTAGAGTAAAATTTCTTTTATATTGATAATTTTCTGCTGTATATATAGTTTTGAGCTCAACATGAACTGAAAAACTCCAGTCTGTATTAATATCCGTTTGCTAAATGTCGTTATATAAATAGATTGCAAACTATCGTTAAATTTTTTATCATTCTCACACTACCTTTTCAATCCCTAGGTTTGTAAAATATAAAGGTCAGATACGAACGAAATATATCATATAAAAAAGAACGTGGATTTGGAAGGTACTTGGTAAGAAAATGTACCTCCAACTGCTGTATCTGTATGGCAAAAAGCCTATGATATAAATTTACAGATTGTGAAAGCGCTCCGGATCAAGAGTAATATAATATACCGGTAACTGATAGCAGTGCTTAGGTTTAACTACAGATATTTCATGTATTGAATTCGTATGTCAGACTGTTTATGGGGTCTTTGTTAGGTCATGTATGAGTTGTAAAAAAGGAAATAACCAGTTGGATAACTGAATATTATTGATAATGACAAATCAATGAAATCATGTTCTGCTCAACTTATTGATTCTACTGTAATTGTGAGGAAAATAATTTTGGCTAAACAGAAATTCAAACTTGTACACCGTTACGATAGTTCCGCAAATTTTAAATAGAGTATGACAGTGAGTATACTAGGTATAGAAGGTTTGCAAAGAAGTTGCCAATTTGCCTTTAAATAGAGATTTTTCATTCTCATCCAAGTCAAAAAAAAGAATAACCGTACACTAATCAAATTTCTTAGAAAATTACTAACTGAATACAAAAATACAAAAATTTACATCTAAAATCTAACTCCGACATAACAATCGTTTTAAAATCTATTTAAAATTAGCCTTGATGTCGTCCACTTTCCTTAAGTATTGATGCATCTTGTTGATAGCTTCTTTCCTGTACGCCCTAACTTCCGGGTCCGATCCATCAATTTCGTCCATAGCAAACATCTTGATTAGCATCAGTTCCGAAATCTTATGATGTTCTTCTTCCATTTCAAATTTATTTGATGGTGGATTTTGCACGAATTTCTCAACCAATGGGACCAAATCTTTGTTAAGATCATTCATCACCTTGTCAATTTCTTCTCTTGGTGTCAGTGGTTTGACAACAGGTTCTGGGAAGTCGATTTCAGGACCACTGTCTTCATCGTCTCCATCACCGTTTCCTTTCTTTTTGTTGTGTTTACCCTTCTTTCCTTTGCCCTTTTTGTTGTTTTTGCTGCTTCGAAGTTTCTTTCTACCAGGCTTATTCTGACGTTCAAGAACCTCTTCAAGCAAAAGTTCAACTTCGTTCAGTTTTTTAGGAACGGGCCTGTTGTGAAACACATCAAGAGTCGCTCCATTTACCACGCCGTAGTCAACCAAGTATTTTTCCTTGTCTTCCAAGATTTGTCCCTCATATTCGATGGTGAAAGTGTCGGGATTGATCAAAGATGACGCTGAAGCTGCTTTTTGTCGCTTAGCTAGAATCTTAGGAGTGAGTAACCTTGAGATCACAAATTTGAAAGAATTAATCGACAGTCCTTTCTCCGACGATTTTTCATTCAAGAAATCATCTTGCGTCAGTTTTAAGTCGTACGATTCTCCGTCAAAATTGATTTTGAACTGAACGGGGATATTCGATTTCAAACCCTTTACTTTGTGAACCTTTGGCTTGCCGTCGTCCAATTTGAACACAATTTGTAAGAATTTCTTTATTCCTACAGCTGTCAAAAATCCTAATACGACCACAAAAATGGGTGTACCGAGTTTTTTGATTTCCTCGGGGATATCAACTTCCTGGCCGTTATTGAGTTTGGAAGCATAGCTCTTTATGCATTCCAATACCTCGCTTGTGTATGGCTCAATAGCAGCTTGTAATGAATTCATTCTTTATAATAATTAACAAACTATCCAAAGGACTTGAGCGACGTAAAAGAAGGAGAAAGAAGACCAGCAGAGAAGTTACTGATCTTTGAATTTGAAAAATTAACGAGCAAAGGACAACTTGGTACTTGGGCACCATACAATAAGCACTAAGTATAGTTTTTGTCTCAAGATAGACTTAATACGAAGTATAAAATCACAAATGTTATATTAGGAGTCTTATGTTTTACACTGTTTTTGGGACCTAAAAAACTATTAACGAACTTTTCAACTACACAAGAGATCATTAAAAGCATCACCATTGACAGTCTTAGACTTTCGATTTGCGTTAGCTTACCAAAAAGGGCAAACTTAGAACAAACAAAAACCAGGAAACCATGTCGGACGAAGTCAAACCATTATGGGGCAAAAATGCTGCAAAGTCGACTCCCTTAAAGACAAGAATTCCACCAAGCAGTACGGCTGCCTTCGCCATGAACACTGATCTCGGGCAGCATTTACTTCAAAACCCCAAGATTGCCGAAATGATTGTGACATCTGCTGAGATTCGGCCAACAGACCATGTCCTCGAAATTGGACCGGGTACAGGTAATCTGACAAAATATATACTCTCACAAGCTCGAAAAGTTACGGTGATAGAAATGGATCCTAGAATGGCGAAAGAATTGTCGACGAGGTTTGTGTCGGAGTTAGAAGAGGGAAAATTAACTATCATTAGAGGTGACTGTTTGAAGGTGGAATATCCAGAAGATTTAGATCTTGTGATATCGAATACGCCATATCAAATATCATCACCTTTAACATATAAGCTCCTCGCACTGAAGGTTCGTCGATTAGTATTAATGTTTCAACACGAGTTCGTATTGCGAATGGTAGCAAAGCCAGGAAGCTCAGAGTACGGAAGACTAAGCTGTTGCGTTCAGCACTATTCACAGTGCAAGTTTTTATTCAAAGTTGGTAAGTCCAATTTCAGGCCTCCTCCAAAAGTCGAGTCGTCAGTCGTTCTGCTTGACTTGGTTGAAAGAAACGACGATTTCATTGAATTTGAGGAGTTTGACGAATTTTCACGACATTGCTTTTCTAGGAAGAACAAGACACTGAGTGCTACTTTCAAGCCCTCAATAGTAGTTAAAGAATTGGAGGATATTCGCGAGACAAGAACAGGGAAAGTTGAAGATCGTGAATCTGTCAAGCAAGATATAGAGGAAGCTTTAGACAAATCCGGTCTAAAAGATCAAAGAGCAGGAAAGCTAAGTGTTGATGAGTTGAAGCATGTTTTACTTGCTTTCCATGATCAAGGCATCTACTTTTCCAGTTCGTCTTAATAAAAATATCACGTAATTGTATACCATATGTGCAAAGTGATAAGTTGCGATCTTCCTGGTTAGATGTACTGTATTGTATAGGGGTTTAAACCACCATGACAACCCTAGCTAAATGGACAATTCCAGAGTTATTAGTGTAAATCCAGTTGACCTTTAAGATTCACTGAGTAGTAGCAAGTTTCGGGCATATTTAATCAATTATTATAACTCTAATAGTCGAAAACCATAGAAGGTTCGAAAACATAAAATCAAGTTTATAAGTTGCTCTTGCTGGGATATTTAGGTCAATTTAAGGAACCATTTCCATAACATTTATAACAGCAGTTCTTTCTCTTAACACTTTCAGACATAAATTTAAATCGAGTCGTATTCCTTTCTACTATTTGTGTAACAACCATGGTCAAGCTTCCAAAATTCCATACTCTTAACAACGGCACCCAAATACCCATCATTGGTCTTGGGGTTTACAACATTTCTCGACGACAAACTGCTGATGTTGTTACTTCCGCATTGAATATAGGATACAGACTGATTGATTCAGCTCAATTGTACAACAACGAGCGTGAAACCTGCATTGGCATCAAAAAGTTCTTAGATACGCAATCGTCGGTGACCCGAAAGGATGTAGTATACACTACAAAAATCTGGGATTCGGAACATGGATACAGGAAATGCAAACAGGCAATTGCAGAGTCATACAACATTGCCAAATCAGCCGGACTTGAATACATTGATATTTTGTTGATGCATTCACCTTATGGTGGGCAAAGAGTTGAAACATGGAAGGCCATGGAAGAGGCAGTTAACGAAGGTAAGGTCAAGACAATCGGAGTTTCTAACTTTGGTATTCACCATCTCAAGGAATTACTTGAATCAGAAGAAGTTAAAATCAGACCTGCAATCAATCAGCTTGAACTATCTCCTTGGCTTCAACGAACTGAACTTGCTGAGTTCTGTAAGGGCGAGAATATTCTTGTTGAAGCATATGCTCCACTTACGCAAGGCAACAAACTCAACGATCCCCATCTCGTTGAAGTTGCTAAAAAGTATGGAAAATCTCCAGCTGAGATACTTATCAAATGGAGTTTGCAAATGGGATTTTTACCCATCCCAAAGTCAGTACATGCCAATAGGTTGAAAGCAAACTTTGCAACTAGCTACAACGTAGGTGAGAGCGATGATGCGTTTGAACTGGAGAAAGAGGATTTTGAGAGTTTGGGCGACAAAAACGCATACGAATGGTTTGATTGGGATCCTACAACTTCAGCCTAACAGGGTATATCAATTCCGTTGAGTGCGTGGTTGGGTCCTAAATTCCTGTACTGGAATAAGTGGTTCGAAGCCAATATACGTAAACTATGTTGAGAATATAAAAAATTTATTTATTTATGGTTATATTCAAGTACTGAACCAAACATTCGTACAAATCTATGATTCTATTGATTCAATACGAATTTACTTACGTTCTCATATTTGAATGAGTTATATAAAGATTTCTTTGGTTAGTACCAGTACAACATTCACTATCTTGAGTTTGCATGATAGTATAGTCTGAGATACGTACGCTAACATTAGACAGATTCCGAAGCCAACAATAGCAATTGATCTTCTTACGGAATTTGGTAAACACATCTACATGCACTCGCCTACTAAACTTGCAACTAGATATTCATACACCGAGAGTTGATGATGCTTGTTGATGGATCTTCAGCTATTGAGGCTTAAACTTTGCCCGGATATGTTGATAATTTCAACATAAGCACAAGTATCAAGGCTCAACTCTTAAAAGTTGCGTGAACTACTACATAAATTTATTGACATTATACTGATTCGTAACACAAAATGCAACAGAATTCTTATACGGGGTCGGTGTACTTTGAAAAACAAAAAAACCTCCAAATTGAACCTGGCAAACATTTTAATTTCTTAACTAATTTGCTTACCTTCAAGCCCATGGCAAATATTCTACCAAACCCCTCAGTCACACCAAATTCACAGTGCTTTTTCTAATTCTCTTACCAGTTGTATATCTATTTTCATCTTTTTGCTATTTTGACGACTTTTTAAACATTCATTTCCTAGTAATTTTGTGCCACCAAATCTGCCTATTCTTAGGTTCTATTTGTGCGGTAGTTTACATTATTTTCCATTCTCTACTATTCCCGTTCACCTGGGCTCTACCCTTTTGCAAATTCAAATCGCCGGTACATTCAAGTAACCAGTTTGACGATCAAGAAATCCAAAGCTTCCTACATTATCAACGCAGATCACGCACTGCGAGAGTCGCGAGGAAAAACGACCCTGAAAAACAGAACAAGCAACCCGATACAATGACTGAAGCTGACTTTAAAATGATCGGAACAGAAGAATGGGAGAATTTCATATCCCGATTGAACATTAGTACGAATCAGCTGAACGCTATAATCATGAACTATCTAGTTGTGGAAGGGTATGAAAAGGCAGCTGAAACATTTGCTAAAGAATCGAACATCTCGTTGACCATGGCAACGTTGATGGAACCAGCCGATGAGGATTCAATAATGGAAGATGTAAATCAAAAAGAACAATTGCTTGAATCTGCTCGTAACCGCATGGAGATCAAGAATCTCATTCACAAAGGCAAGATTCAGTCTGCAATAGAGAAAATCAATGACCTCGATTACTCGTTTCTTGATAACAACAAAGATTTACATTTCGAACTGCTACGGCTGGAACTCGTTGAATTAATCCGAGCATGTAACTATCCGTCTACACTATCAAGCGACTCCGATGATTTACGAGCGTTAGTTAAACCTGGTGATATTCAACCTGCATTAGATTTTGCTTCGACCCAATTAGCCAAGCGTGCAATTTCGTTTGGTAATAACCACCTTGCCGAACTTGAGAAAACAATGGCACTTTTGTGTTTTCCGCCTACCCAAAAGCTGCCCGAGGACCTTGCGTATTTGATGGATGAGAAACTACGGCAAACGGTAGCACATAAGGTAAATACCTTGATTTTGAAGAGACAGGGCCTACATGGGGAATCCAAAATGGAGAACATAATCAAATTGTGGGCTTGGAGCGAGAATGCTATGGAAAAGACGGATTTTGTGGTTCCAAAGTTGGAAGGACCTGGACTGTTCAAATAACTACGAGTATAGCGATTCATTCTACTCATATTTTGCATTTGTTTATAAGTTATTAAAATTTTACTACTTTTCTTGAATTTTCATGTAAAGCTGGACTTTGCTATTCAATTCACATAGTATTTAATCTTACAGAATCTTTTTCTAATTGTTACACAGAATGTAATTGAAGTCTTATAAATGTATATATCATGTTAACGTTAATATTAAGTACTGTACTTGAGCATATGATCTTAAATCAGTGTCTTTATTTCATTCTAAAATACCCCTCTTAAGGATAATTTTCAGGGGAAGGTCCGACGTATCCAGGATCAGCAGGAATAGGCAGGCGAGCTACCATATTGCCATCGACTCCTTCATAAGATACATTATTTCCCCACCAGTCTAAAGGTTTAGGATGGTATTGCACTGCAAAGAATATGATGACCGCAGAGAATGCACAACCGGCAGTCAATGACGATGACAGAACATAGTTGTACTTTTCCCACCATAACTGGTATCTCTTTCTAATATGGTGCATGAACACGTATGAGAGTACAACACCAGTTGTCAAATAAGACAGGTTGTATGGTGCGAACTGGAGCATACCACCAATAACAAGGGTTGGCTGGAAAGAACGAGTTGCCTTGGGGAAATACTTGCGTAGAAGAAGACAAGGAATAGTTGCCAGTGCACCAATCAAGAAACACCACTGAAGAATGGGGTAAAGTCCGCTGAACACCTTCTTGGGCCCAATAACACCCCAAAATACTGAAGCGGAAAAGAAAGTATTAGCACCAGGGCAAGAGAACTTCTGAGCTTGAGTAATCGTACACAACCCGTCTATATTAGAGATTTGCCAGTTCACAATTCCAATTGATACGAGACATTGTAAAACAGTAGAAATCATTTGGCCCTTGAAAATTGCACGAGGAGGAATTTTGGCATAGTGCGCCATCTTTTGATCAGTAATGTAGTTTTGTGCTTGTCCATCGATGTTGTATCCATAACACTTCAAAATGTTCAATGCAGTACCGTTACCAGGCATAATGTAACCAATAATAAGCTCAACTAGAACGTTCAGTCCAAATGAAAAACCGGTTACCGAGTAAATCAGAGTGATTGGAATAAGGAAAATGAAATTGATTCCGATAGCAAAGAACAGACCCCACACAGGAGTATGCGTTTCTCTGTACACCTGGACCATGATAATACCAAAGGCTAAAGCGATAAGTAGCACCAGCAGGAACCACCAATCAGGGACCTCCTTGTACTTAGACATCATCTTACTATGAGGGTCATTATGGTCTTCGAAATTAGATCTGTTTGGATTACGCATAGTTTGCCAAAGATCCTTAGCACTGGTTTTGATAGCAGTCCAATCCACAACGAATGAGTAAATGATTGCAAACGGGTACAATGCGAAAAAGGCACCATAAACCACCAAGTTTGCAGCTGTGTAGAATGGAGGACCATATTCCATATATTTATTGTAATCCAAAAGCCCGCCGGTCAAAACCTTTGAAACATCGTAGAGTTTTCCATCGTTGGCAAAAATTCTGTTAGAGTTCACAGGGAAGTAGGCAGACCACTTGTAGTTGGTGTAAAAGACGGCAGGGATCAAAATGGTTCCGGCAATCAAACTTCCTGCATACTGGTTTATCTGTGAGAAAAACGGAATATTCAATGGTCCAGTATAGTTGATAACAGTCCAGTCAAAAGTGGGAATCGGGTTGATACCTAGTCCTCCAATGGACCCAGTGATAACAGCCAAATTAAAGTTGTCTGGTTTAATCCATGTCATCCAGTTGAAATAACTGGTTGCCGCAAACAGATAATTGGGGATCCAGAAGTATAAAAAGGCTCCACTAAAAACGTACAAGAAAAATCTGTATCGTGAAATAGACCAACCATTGACAGTTCTTTTTGTTTCGGTAGCTGCCAAAGCACGGTTCAGCGCCAAAGTTGGCAGAATTGTAGGCCAGACTGCACGGACAGGGTACACAATAAGTCTTCTCATGATTCCAGCAAAACCAAAACCAACAAATTGAGTAGAGAAAACTAATAGAAACTGATAACCAACGGTTGCCCAAGCACTGTTGTAGTACATTGGCAATCTGTCTACCAAGATGTTATACAAAGCAGCATAAGCACCTCCAATAGAAACCGAGAAAATAATAGTTGCAAACATTTGTTCTTTGTACGACCAAGGACCAGGATTGATCGAATGACGTTTTCCCTTATAGGTGAATCCCCAGTCAGGCAAGAACTCTGTCAGCTTACCGCAAGGCATCAGGAAAATTTGCAAAATACCAGCGGACAAACTGATGGAAGGCTGGCGGGGAGAGAAAAATTGGTTCATACCAGTTCCAATAATCGACCACAGAATCCCCCAGAAATAGGCCCTAAACGTCTCAGCAGGCTCGTCTTCGTCGTCAATAGGTGATGTGACTGCGCGCACTTCAGGATATGGAGAATGGTAGTTGATAAGAGTGGCTTCAACCCGTGCCTCGCGGTCGTAGGCCTCATAGTCACCACCATAGGCTTCAGGGCCCTCAACTATGCGCTCAATCTTAGTGCGCACTTCGTGAGGAAAGTTGACATCGTCGTCATGGTAAATCAAAGCTTCTTTCAGGATTGTGATAGCTTCAGACAAGGGCATTTCAAGAAATTTCTGATACATGTACTCGGAATCGGGGTCCGATGCTTGCCCATGAGGGTCTGCCCCAAAGGCAACCTTAACTCTGTGGACAACCTCGGGATCAGCCAAAACTGAATCCTTCGACGATACGTCCATCAACACAGTTGGGGATTTTTCTTCGCTCATTGCAAGTCTTTTTGTTGGTAGAATATGTTTTGTAGTTTTACATTTAGCAGAAGCAGTTTCATCTGGTTTTATACTACGACTACAACCTCAGAGATATATGGGTGAACACAGTACGGCGATTGATTTCAGACTTCATGCAAATGTGGTAAACATATGAACACACTTTTTTGTTCTTTTATCACAGGCACAAATTACTTGGCATTCAATTGAACGGCCGCACATTTCTTGGTATGATGGTGTTCCAGATTTTAGACGTACTGAAAAAAAAAAAAAAACCATACGGCTCTTTGCAAAAGCTTTGAATTTTTTTTTGATAAAGAACAACACAACATGCAATATACGAATACTCCACAGTTCAAAAGTTTGGGGGGAGATGCCGTAGGAGATAAAATATTGATAGGCCATCTGATAAAACCTTATATTCATAGCTTAAATCCACGGTAAATTCAATTGAACACAAACTATCCCGCAATCTTCTACGATTAATTCAGCCTAGAATGGAAAAACAATATCATCCAATCAAATAAGCTCGTAATTTAAGGTAAAGATGAGCATAGAGTGCCGTTCACTTTTGCTAGTTCAGTCATTGATTTTTCATACTGGGATTGGAAAACATTCATTAAAATTTGTAAAAAACCTCGTATGGTACTGTTTTAGCAATTGCCGAATAGTTTAATAAGATGCTTAAAATCATAAAAATAAAAAGTAAAAAAAAGAAAAAGGTCAGTTTACTATAATGTTAGAGATACTCCATCTTGTGTCTCTTTGCTGTTAATCACGTTTGAAACACTTTCTAATATTGCAAGTGCTTTTCTATAAAATCGAGGGGGATGATTGTGAAAGAGACGAGATTTCCAAAGGTCAGGTAAATAGCGAACTATCGTGAGAATTATGTAGACTGATTGAAATAATCATGTAATTTCAGTAAGTACCAGCAAGACAGGTTAGCCACAAACCACCATAGCCATAATCAGGGAGCCTAACTGATAGTACAGGCATTTAAAAATCTTGTCAGTTGCATCATTATCAATGCGATACGGAGCCACTTGAACAAAATATTGAGACAAGCACTGTTGGTTCTAGCTATCACGTATATAGAACATTTACTAATAATAAAGCCCATGTCTGATGAAATGGCATTAATAATTGAGCAAACAAAGTGGATCACATTCACATCAACGACTTATCTATCTATTTCGCCAAATTTATATCATAATATACTCAAAAAAAATATTAAAAATAAAAGTATACACAGCGTTCAATGTCTTCTAAAAACATTTCCATTCTTATCAAAGTTTGACGTTTCCAATGTAAGTCAAAGACTTGTCAACTTCCACTGCAACCCCTTCAACAACGTTGTCAACAATAGTATTCAATCCTTTAGCAAAATCCCCTTCAAATCCAAGTGTAGCAACCCACTCATTTATTGTTTGCAATTCTTTTCGGGAGTTAACATCTCTCAAAGATTTTAGCCTCTTCGTCGCTCCTAATGCAGGTTCATACAAAACAGATTCAACCGCAGTGCGAAGTTTTGAAACCTCAGGTTCGGCAAATGGTGTTTGAGTTCTATACTTGTGCAAATTTTGAGTGTAAATAGTAATAATTTTGCAGATTTCAAGCACAGTGAATAGAACATGAAGGTCGGACCAAGTACAAGCTGAAGACTTAGACACTGTCTCTAAAAGCTTAGAGCCTTCTGAAATTTTACTCTGCAAGTCTGAGTAAACTGAAGCTTTAGTCTTGTTGACTGCAGTTTTTGAAAGTTCGACAAGGACTTCAGATGCCCAAAGCTCGGCTTCAGTCAGTTCAGCCTTGCAATCTCCTAAAGCAGATTCTAAAGTGTTCAACTTAGCCTTGAGTTCGGAAATAGGACCTTTGTTGAAGTAATGCGTTACCAAGTCTTTAGCTTGTTGTAGTGCAATATATTTTTCAGAGACAATAGGACCGATGGTTATCGCTTTACTTCGAGATAAGGGTACTTGTCCTATTCGCGGAACATCAAACATAATATCAAAATCTCTGTTGTCTTTCATATTTTGGGTTCTCAATGGGATTTCAAGGGAGTCCCCAAGCTTTTTTGTGTTTTCAAACTTTTTTATTCTAACAAGCTCATAAGTGAGAATACCTCTCGTGACACTAGTTTTGACAGTTCCATGAAAATCATGCATGCTTTTAAGTTGGGTAAAAGCGTTGTTTTTGTAAGCGTCTAGCAAGTACGTAGTAGTTTCTGGTCCACCTTCTTCGAAAAATTGGAATGCGTCAATGACCGTTTCAAAACTTGGGTAAATTGTAGTGGACCGAGTAAGTAAAAGATGCGCAAGTGACTCGTTTTGAATTCTAGTAACTTTCAGCACTTTGTAGTGACCAAGAGCTTGGTGGAAAGCACCGAGTAATAAATAGATTCTAACTAGCCATAAGCGAACGTAGAATTGATGTTTATCGTGTTTAGCAGCTAGTTCTAGAAGTACAGCAGCTTTTTCTAATGAAACTCTATCAGCCGAATTTTCTATGATTGAATAAGCAGAAATAAGTAAAAAGTCATCGGCTGGGTGGTAGTCTTTAGGATCTTTGACCTTTAAAAGGTCCCCAAAACTTTGGTAATATGCAACTTGGTCTTTAACTAGCTGATCAACATTATACTCCTCTGCCCTCAACATAAACTTGAATTTCTCCACATTGCTCTTTACCACAATGTCAGTTTGATCGACAGTGTCAAGATAGTTCAGCCATTTTTTCTTATCGAATTCTTCAAGAGAAATGTATTCTAGTAGATCGGCGAAAGCAGCCCGTTTCGTCCCCATGAGTTCAAAATACTTTTCGACGGCATCGTTCAAATTATCAGAAGTATCGAAATGCATCGATGATGCTCGAACATTTGCAAGAGCTGAATTCTGGGATTTAGGGTAGCCTTTAATAAACTTGATGCCCTCAGCTGTTGTTCCCGATTGCGCATAAGCATTTAATAACGCTTTCCAATGATTCCAGTCATCCCGCTTCTTATCCACTAAATAAGCCATACAAGCCTTTTTCAAATTATCCCAGTCTTTTAGTTCTTCCAAAGCTTGTGGGATCATAACGTTCAGATCTAGAAGATCCCACTCTTTAACTTGTTCCGATAGTAAAAATTCAGCTAGCTCTTTGGCTTTATTTCCGCACTTAAGTACAGCGGCTTGTAAATACCCTTCTTGCGAGTTTTGTAGGGGTTTGGCTCCCTCCAGAAGTTTATTGGCCAGCATAGGAAATATATTCATTTCCGACTTCGTAGCATTACCAGATGCCACTGCCAAATAAAGTGCAAATACAGCCCACAATGTGTATTGTCGTTTTCCAAACTTATTCAATGCCATTGTAGACTTTTGTACCCCATGATAATTGTTCACGTAAACCATACTTTCGAACCACATAGTTCTAACAAATCCTTCATTCGTAGGGTTGGCCTTTGCTATTCTCTCAAGAGCTTTACTCAATTTGTCAGTTTGATCTAGACCAATGTAAACATCTTGTAGAATATCAAGGATTTCCCCATCAATAGGTTTGTTAGTAGCAATATCATCGATGATTTCGAGACCCTCTTTCTCGGCACCCTGCTGGATCAGGACATATCCCTTCATTGTCTACAAAAATTTGAGATTAGAGTCGTACATATAATTGATTCAAGATTGACGTACCTGATAAAATACATTGTCAGGCTTTTTCTTCAGCTCTTTCTGAATTTTCGTCATAGCCTGGCGGTAACCCCCAGCTTGGATAGTGGCCATAAGATTTCTATCGGACATTTTTGTGATACCTCATCAAATGGATCTTACAAGAAGTCATGGAAAAGTTTCGGGTATTTCTTGGAATAGTTGTTGAGGTACAGCCAAGGGCAAGGGCCTGTACACGAACTAGTTTTTGGCAGTAAAAAATAAATAAAAGATAGCATATAAGAAATAAGAAGATTACTCGAAGTTATTGAGCTTAAAAATAAAGTATTAACCTTAAAATAGTCGGCTAGCATGAACGTACTGTACCATTGTACAAGCTATTTATTCAACGTGACTGGTAAGTATGCGGATTTGTTTACTTTTGAGCAGTCAACATTTGAGCATCATTCGATTTTGTCAAAGCATTCCAGACATTTCCCTCACTGATAGATACTGTCAGTGTTTATCTGTTTCAATTAAATTTTGGTCGTATAATACATGTCCACAAATCATCACATATCATCATGGCTACTTTGCTAAAAGCGTTCTGGCCGGCAGTAACTCCTGCACCAGCAGTTTCCAAATCCCTTGTCCCAAACTATAGGTCTGGAGAGTTGGAGGATCCTTTGGACCTTCAAGTAAAGAGTTTACTTTACATGTTCAGAAGATGCAATATTTCTGAATCAGAAGCATTCATGTCTGAGTCGACTGTTGGAGCAATTGGTGTTGCAGGTGCTGGAGGATCAGACAAATACCGGCTTCAGGCTCAGGTCCAGAAAGACCTTCTCAATGAAAAGACCAAACAAGGATCTGCAACGATCAGTACAAAGCTTCTGAGCAAAAAGTTCAGTTTGGCGGACCTTAGAGCTGATAGAGATAATCTTTCGGATGATGATACGGTTATTGGTGAAGACACGAACTTGCCAGGGCTATCGGAGTTGGACAAAGGAAAGTTGGATTCACTTTACAATAAAGCCGAATTTGAGAGAGTTCTCAAACAAGACGAGCACAGGGTTCTTGTAGACTGGAAAAAGAACAAATTTAGAGCAATGTGTCTGCTAAGTGGAAAGCCGTCTGAGACCGATCAAATTTTGCCTAAATTTCCTGTAAAGACCTATTCATTCCTGATATTGCCCCCTAAATCAACAGATTTTACATACATCACAATTCTTTCCGAGTCAAATCTATACGTTGAGCACTATATCTCAAAAGACACTAAACGGAGACTGGCCAAAGAGGCTCTGGATTTGGCAAAGAAAAAGAAGCCATCGACGAATCAATTCAATAAAAATGATAGGGCAGTGGTCATCAATAGCTATTTGAAAGCTTTGGCAGTCGAGGTACAAGTTGATCGTTTGTATAAAAGTTTGTATCGTGAAAGAATGAAGAACGAAACCCAAAAGTCCTCTGCTCAGAGGAATATACTTCCAGAAAGAACCCCACCGAAGATCACATACGCACCCACTAAACCTTTGACTGTTAGCACAAATGTGTCTTCTAACCAAGCTCCTAAATTCTATCTTAAACCTAAGCAAGAGAGTTCTATTCCATTCAGTAGGAAGACGACATCAAAGCCTGCGAATCAACCTACAACTCACACTTCTACATTTCCAACAAACCATATCCAAACAACTAAACCTCGCATTATACAAAACACAGAAGATAAAGCTCCTGGCTCTACTAGTTTAGAGATGAGAGCGATAGAGCCCAAGTATAATTCTCCAACTGTTTCGTCTTTGAGAAACCGACCTTCTAAAACCGGCTTGAACGGAACCTCGAAGCCTGGAGTTACTGCCTCCACAAGAAGTGTATCAATGTCTGGAAGCTCTTCTAGAACACTGGCGACATCGCAAATTCCGAGGTCTCTTAACAAGAAAAGATCTACTCAAGCGCTAGTTTCGGAAATACCTAGACCTGTGACTAGAATGTCAAACGCATCTCCGAATAATTCATCTGCTACAAGCAATAGTGATAAAATTCGTCAGGAAGTTATGGCACAAACTAGAAAAGCTGTAAAGGCTCGTTTGGAGAGAGAAATTCTGCTAATCCAGGCTGAACGGGGTCGCTAGTAATTAAGCTATCTTTTCATCATTTTTAATGTAATAAGATGTATATATTTTACAATATTCACCATAAGATCTATCGCTGTATAACATGCTACCTATATTTTGATGATGTATGATAAAGGTACCCTAGACTTTAGCTCTATTCTATCAGTTTATGTAGTACAGGTACGCTTCGGCTATTCTTAATTAAACTTTGTGCTTTGTAGCTTTATACCTTGCACTTCAAAAATTGAACAAAAAAAGGTTTGCAAGCCCTAATAAAATTTTAGTAGGGCTTAAAATACAAAATAGGAAATTTGGCGCTGCTTCCCGTGTAGTCCCACCACAGGTGGAGATGGAAGTTTTTTCACTTTAGTTTTGCTACAACTTCTCAACTTTTTCCCAATCTCTTCTTCTTTGATCGACGACATCCATTGTATCTTGAAAAACAGTAAACAAAAAAATGGCTCCTAAGAACGGTAAGCGTGATATTCTTTTGATCGTCTCTTAGAGTGTGCGTATTGTTGCTGCTACATGATGCATTGGATTGTTGTTGTTGGAACCTCGTGAGTGTGTATCTTACAAAAGGCAAACTTGGTGAATAGCTGGTTTGATTTCTATAGTATCTGGGCCCATAGATTATACTTTGGGCATATACAATCAATGTGGGATTCAGTGACAATGATTCGATGTTTTGAATGTGGTTTACAGCTGACAACGCATTTCGAAAGAGTTCAAACTTCGGATGTAATTACTAACTTTTTTAGAAAACGTTACTCTTGGTCTCCAAGCCCGTGAAGGTGAACTTGTCTTTGGTGTTGCCCGTATCTTCGCCTCTTTCAACGATACTTTCGTCCACGTTACCGATTTGACTGGTCGTGAAACCATCTCTCGTGTCACCGGTGGTATGAAGGTCAAGGCTGATCACGATGAGTCTTCTCCTTACGCTGCCATGTTGGCTGCTCAAGATGTTGCCGCTAAGTGCAAGGAAGTCGGTATCACCGCTCTTCACTTCAAGATCAGAGCCACTGGTGGTACCCGCACTAAGACCCCTGGTCCTGGTGCTCAATCTGCTATCCGTGCTCTTGCCAGATCTGGTATCAAGATTGGACGTATTGAGGATGTTACCCCTGTTCCTTCCGACTCTACCAGAAGAAAGGGTGGTCGCAGAGGTAGAAGACTCTGATCGTTTTCGCTTATTTTATTTGGTTATGTATTTAATTTATTAATATAGTGTTAACGGTGTTCTTATAGAACAAAAATATTTTGCATTTGATCTCTTAAAGTAGTGAAGCTTACCAAGTGGAGAGAAAGCTTTTACATTGTTTTGCGCTGTAACTTGTAACTAAGGCTGATTTCACCTCTGTGTTTATTAGTAGTCCAAATTGACGCAGAAGATTAATTATACTTTATGTGAGCTAAGTTTGATTCCAAATTGCGATAAAAAACTGTGTTCGGTAGTCCCTTTGGAGTTATCTGTAACTCGGCCATTTAACATACTTGTAACTCATGATATTTTTTGACTACTGCGTAGCAAGCAATCAAGGTGTTGGGAGGAGCATCGTCTGTAACACACACAGTCACATGGCTCAAAAGCCTTAGAACTTTACTTGGATATCTGATTTAGGCCATTTAGTATGAATAAATTTCCTTACAGAAGCACACCTTATTCGAAATTCAAACCGCATAATAACTTTAGCCTATCTATCCTTGACGAAAGGTGAATCTAGCTTGCCAGAGACAGGTGCGACGATATATGTTGTGCACACATTGGATCCTCTAAAACAACATCCAGTGAGATTACATAGTTCGGCTACTGGCAAATTTATTAAGTGCGCCTTTTTTATATTTGCGATAGAAAGATATGTAGGTTTTGGCAAAATTGTCTGTACACCTTTATTTTGCCCTCACATTTTTCTCCTTTCTTTTTGTTTTCCCGTCTTCCCTCTTTCATTCGAATAAGCCAATAGCAAAAAAAAGATTCGATATTCGGGAACAAAAAATTTAACATAAATGCATTTGTTAAAGGCCATATCCTTGTTGTGCCTTGCGGCATATTCAGAGGCTGCCGCTGTCATTTACGTCGAAGCAACGCCTACGGGATCAATCGAAGTAACTTATACGACGCCAAGTTCTTCACAACCGACAACCGAATCAGCTCGAGAATTATATGAACGAAAAGTCATTCCCGTCGTAACAAGCACTCCACTTTCTACACCTTCTCCATGGCTTAGAACAGTCTCGTCGACAAAAGTGGAGCTTGTTACTCCTGTTATTTTTGGGGGTGTCACTTTTTCAGCGAAACCAAAGGATGTTAAAACTCCTTTGCCCTGGCTTAGTGTTCACAAGAATGGATTTTTGAAAACAATCACTCCTAAAGTCAAGAACGGTATTACTCAAAACGCTAGCCCAGATTATGGTAACTACTTTGATTACCCCGTTACTTCCGTCATCAAACTTGGTGATGTTTTGAAAGAGCATGAAGGTACTGATGCTGTTCACCACGATGTTAAATACCTTCCTGAAGAAAATCACGAGGACAGATTGCTCAACCCCATTATGAGATGCACACCCGATAGATACTCCGAGAGAAAGGTTGACGGAAACAAATTCAAGATCAAGCCTTTTTGCACTCCTGTTGAAAACACTTTAGTTATTGTAGGTGAAACCCACTGGATCACTTGGTACACTCGATTCTTTGAGGGTGCTAAAAAGGTGAGATTGCATATGGCTTACATCGAGAGGAATAAGAATGGAAAGATTGGTAAGAGAGAAACCTCGTCTTTAGAAGAAGATACGTTCTTCACCACTGATTGGATCGACAACTTAGACGGTGTGTATCCTTTGGAAATTACACCCGACGACTTGCTAGGTCAAGCAGTTCAAGATGTCGTTCTTTCAATCCAACCTGATACTATACCTGATGAAGAATTCAACTTGGTTAATGGAACCATGTTGCAATTGAGAAGATACCACTTTAAGGGAAAGAAAGCAAAGAAGTTGAAAATGGAGGCCCACAATGACGAATCTGCTTTATATGTTGCACTTACCATTCCTACGATTTTAGTTTTTGTTGGTTGCGGGTACGTGATTGTCAACTTCTTGTTCAGAAATAACAGAACCTGGAACAAAATCAAGATCAAATCGAGAAGAAACCTCAGAAACAGCAGATACACTGCCTTGCCCTCAAACACATACGAATTACAAGACAGATCATGATCTTGTTTTGTTCCAATTCACATTTTGGCTCTCCAAAAAATGTAATATAAAGTTCTAATTTTTTATTTTTACTCCACATTTACTGTTAAGTTTGGAAAAGCAAGGGCTTAATTGCGTCTACTGTGGTGTTTGTAGATCAGGTTGGATTTTAAGATTATTGTATGGCATGCTTTCATTATAAGTACATAAACTGGTATCAATAATGTTTATTACCTTTTTATTCTGCAGTAGGCTAAGCCGGTCGCACCCCGACCGACTGTAATAGTACCGAGCGTTATTTTGGTACGAATCCACTGGATCCTGATGAATACTCTAGTCCGCTGAAAGTGCAAATCTATTCTCTAGTAAACTAACTTGAGTGCTTTTTAGTAAAACACACTCATTGTTTCTTGTTTGGCGAGATCGAGATCAATAGCTCAAATATGCTGGCAATAAATTAAAACTCAAGGTATAAGATTTTATTTTTACGTCTTATTTGCCCACTTCTAGAAACAACTAGCTGAGATTAATCTTCTAAAAGTAAAGCATTTCTTATCCCTTGAACAAGTAAAACAGCAACTATCTGAACCGCAAATGCCTACGTAACATGATAACACCTCGGATACAAGATCTTACTCTCCGGACCTGTTTCTACTACATCTCCCTAGTTTTCATCCTCTTGTTTTTGATAGCTTTCTTTGTTGCAACTCCCATTGATACTATCATTCAATCGAAGAAAACCGGTCAATTTTGGAACACCATCATTATTCTCACAGCATATGCATTGACTTACATCACCGCGTTTCTGATCTACGTGCTCCGTATAGTCGCCACGAACCGTGCACTCAATACCGTCCCTCATGCTTACTATATTGTTCAAAAAGGGATCATCCCAGATGAATGCGTGAAGATGATAAACGAGGAACTGGCTCGTTGTAAGGATCTTGCGAAGAGAGTGGAGCCAAAGGAAGGTTCGGTTTCTCACCCAGGAATGATGCGACCTAGCCTGGCTCAGGGGGGAAGACTTTTGGACACACCGTTTGACGAGGTTGTATCTGTAAGTTCATCTATGATAGAATCAAAAGCTACCGCCCTGCATCATTCGTTTGCTCGGCCAATTGGCACACCGCTCAGAGAGTACTTGGGTCTACTACAATCGTACGGAATGCTCCCAACACCTGGTCTTGTAACTGAATTTCTGACGCGATATGAAAAGGCGAGATTCTCAGGGGAGCTAATGCCTGAACTTGAATTTGATATGTATATGGAATCTTGTCGTCGACTACTTGTATCTCTACGTCTTCCTGCAAATTTTCAAGTTGAAGAAAGCTTGAAATCAAGAAATGGTTCCAAAGCAAGTCTGCTATCAAGTAATTCAGTTCGTCGGGCCCCCAGCATTGCCTCCAGTTTTGCCGGTCCAAGTTCTGTATCTTTGATGGTACCTGAATGGTCACAACCTTCATACGAAAGAGATTCGGTGGAACCTCCTTCACCTTACTTATCGCCAGTAAACTCCGTCTTGCATCACTCACGTGTGGCAGGACCTACAACTAGTTACGACTATCCGAGCACGGCCAACGTTTCTAGATCAAACTTGGCTCCTGGTACTATAACGCCTGGATTGTCTATATCACGATTGAATTCAAGAGCTTCAAGTATCAGATTTTTGTCAAGATTTAGAACTGGCACAGAAGATTCAGACTCAGAAGCTGGAAGTGTAATCATTAGAAAGGGGGCAGTTTGAACATAAGCTCTCTATAGACGGCTGGGGTATAATAGAATTCAAATGGAATTGCTCGCAAATATACAGATAGAAATGAATAGAAAAAAAATGGGCTCATTATGAGAGCAAATGTGGATTTGCATAAGGTGTTTATGGTACTATTTGTACAGTATAATGGGCCAGTTAATGATGAGAATATTATGAGAGAAAATGAAGCAAAAATCACCTTATTTTGCGCTCAAACCTTGTGTACAAATTATTTATATAAACACGACCAGAACATTTGTTAAAATTCTTCTATTTTACTGTTTTAATATATATAAAGGTCATTAGATAATTCGTTGGAAACAAGTGAACAAAAATGCATTAAGGCTATCAAAAAACTCTTAGAAAATCGACCTTTAGGACCACAGATCGTAAATGTTTATTTTGAGACTCCCCTACCCAAGAAGAACTTCCCATCCCCATTCTTTCATAACAACGCTCCAATGGCTCCATCCCTTGATTCCATCTTCAACGTCTATTTCACCCTTTCCTCCAAACGCTTTTGACACTTTCTCCGAAATTTGTTGCGCAATATCGATTGACGTCCGGCTTGGCCCACTGCTCCATCCCAGATCATCTTGACCCGAAGCTGGAGCTTTCCCACCGCCATTTAGAACTGCTTTCTTCTGTCTCAGCACATCCTTTCGTCTCCAAACCTCTTTAACCACCTCTATAGCGCAATTAATATTTCCAATATGCATTCTACGGTCTAACGCTTCCCATCTGTTCATGACCCATTGGCGCTCTTCGCCAGGCAGAGCCTCACAGCCGGATATAAGAAGCGGGAAAATGTGCACCACAGCAGTCCGCGAAGTTTCAGGAATCCCGGCAAGCAGCATCAGTACCTTTTCTGCAAGTTCGCGTGAGTTAAGTGATGGCAGCTCAGGGACCGCCTGATGGAGGTACAAAAGCGCTGAATAACGGTAAGCCTCGGCTGTCGCAACACACGAGTTTAGATCCCATGTGGGGTCTTCAACTTTGGTCATTTGTGCTGAAAGCATTGGGCTCCAAGACTCGATTTCTTGTTTGAGCTCAACAGCGTTACTAACTATTGAAATGGTATTTTTCGGAAGGTGCCGTAATGAGTGCACAAGAGTTGCTACACGTCCGATAAGCGGAAATAGTATTTGACCACATCCCATTAACGGATCGATTTCCTCGCCTTGACCCAAGAACAGGAAAGACTTGAGTTGGTGTCGCTTTTTCTTCACTAGTGGCTGCTGAATTTCCGAGTTAGGAGAAGATTCGTCCGAGTCAAAAAATGATGTAAGTTCTATGACTCCTACATTTGAGTCTGTTTTTTTGCAGTCTCTGTTGCCCTCATCTTCATCATCACTCAATTCTATTAAAGTGTTTTCTTCAGCTATGTCAGTCGTTAGGCGTGATAGGACGTCTAAATATAGCCAAGAATTGAACAAAAATTGCAGCCAACTTGGTAGTTTTCGATCTTTTCTGTAAGTGGGAAGCAGCTTTTTGAGCATTGCAGATGCGCCTCGTATATGCGCTACACCCGTTGAAATATGGCAATCCCATGCTTCCGCGAGGGCTAGTACGAGCGTTGTAGCAAGTGCTATGTCAAGAGGTATCGTTTTATTGCTAAGTCCAACCGCTAGTAGATTGAAACTTTCCTTCATATGGCTCATCGCCACATCACGATCTTGGTTATTGTGGAATTTTGTCATAGCCGCAATTGCATTGAAAAGTACTTCATGCTTCATGGCTAAGGGCCAAACTATTGATCGCCATGGATTTTCAGTGGGACCGTTTTTAGTTGATAAAATTCCACATGTTTCCTTATCGAACAAGTTGAACACAAGTTCATGAGGATCGCTTGGGTTTTGTAGAATACTTGGTGATGACGCCAGAATATGGAACTCTTTTGGCGATGGAATTGAATGTGACCTTGAGCCCGATCTAGACCGTATACTTATAGGGCTTCGACTTTCAGAACGAGATCGCTCACGTTCCGTGATTGAGATTTCTGAGGAATTTAATGGCGGTAAACTCGTAGAGGCGCTACTACTCCCGGCGGTAAGAAACCCAAAATTGTCGTAGTCGGATATCGAATTGCTAGCCAAGTAAGCAAAATTAGGACTTAGAGAAGGTGATTTGAATCGCTCGGGTACTGTGGACGTAGGACTGAGATCTATAACAGTTCCGGGCGAGGGAACTGGACTGTAGGGTATATTGGGGGAGGGACTACTGGCGGGAAGTTGTGGCAAATCTTGTGGCTGGGCCCGTTTTTGCGGCAGTTGAGGTTTTGTAGTAATGTGTGGTGGTGAGGTTCTATTTGGCTGTTTGACAGCTGAATCAAAAGCTGCTTTGATCAACGAGTCAAGATTGAGTGAGTGCGGCGGCTGCTGATTGTATTGTTCCGCCGATGCTAGTTGGGTTGTGGTTGTAGATTTAGGACTTGTGGAAACGATGTTGTTAATAGTAGGAGCTGGTGTTTGTTCGTTAAAGAACTTCCATTTGAAGTTTTTGGCATATCCTTCACATTTGACTTTTCGCTTTTCACAGGTCTTACATGTCGGTTTAGTTTCGTCGCACTTTAATCTTCTTTTCTTGCAAGTAATGCATCCTAAGAGTATCACGGATCCAATCATTCGATGGTGATCCAAAAGTTAGTGTCTTCCATGATAATTTTTTCGGTTTGATAAGAAATTGATAAACAAACGTCCATATGTCAACATACCTAGACGTGATTTTGTGAATTTTCTCTTCTCTACTTTTTCCGATGCCATTTTATAACGTATATGCTAGGTGCCCTAGTGAACTGTGTCAAAGCAGTAATAAGGAAAAAGAACAAAATTGACAATTTGTTTTGAAATATATAAAAAGGGTGAGGGACAATGTAGTTGATAGAGGTTTTGACAGACTGTTCCAGATGGTAAAAATCAAAAGATAGAAGATACCGAACGTACAAAAGTCAAAAAGCCAAATTCAATTCAAGAGCAAAATTTGTTGCTTATTTGGACCGATTTAAAGTGAACAAAGTTTTTTTGTTTACTATCGATTTGGAACCTGAATCTAACAACAATCATTCAAATCTGGGGTATCCTCGCCGTCAATTCTTCCAAATTGAAAGCAAGAAAACCGGTACAATGCGCGTCTTCAGTAGTCTGCAGACTATTTTTTGAGGAGATTTATCATTTTAGTAGAAGCCCGAAAGCTAATGAAGGAAGGGTTTGCGTTGTGTGAAATTGAAATTGAACTGGTTCCCTAGTTGTGGGGCTTGTGACGGGTTATCGATAACCAGTCCACTGCACTTTAGCTCTGCGATAAGAAGATAGCACAGTTGGTCTCCATCCGCTACCCTTTTTGAGGTTGCTTATGTCAACAGCATAATCTGGCGCAGCAGGTTGCATTAACGGTAGATACGTACGGTATGTGTATCAAACAAGGGACGCAAAAAATTACAACTAGCACTTTATATTTTGCTAGTTAGAGCTTTTAGCTTATTACTGAATACTAAGCACTTGTAGCTTGAGATATAGTAGAAACTAAAGGTACGAAACACCGAATATAAGCATAAACTTTTGCCCGAGAACGGAGAAAAGGCGGTGATATCACAGTATTATTCGCTCCGATAAGCTATGACTCTATGTAATTTTTTTTTCAATTTTTCCTTAATTATTTTTCCACTGAAAAATACAAAAATGTACACATTCCTCTCGACCAAAGAAATTTTTCATGTTTCAAAGACTATAAGCCTAAGCTTAAGCTTGAAAAAAAAGTACTTCGGCAAAATAGAAATTGAAAAAAAAAAAAAAAAATCATCCGTTTCCTTGATCTTTACACCAGTCGATCGCATAACAAACACAATCGCTAATTCCAACTATGTCAGAGTCATACCCAACCATCCATCCAAATTACCTACTGCCAGACGGTACGCCAGATTACCTGCGCTTGATTCTGACTTCCCGGGTGTACGATGTCTGCAAGGAAACGGAACTTGCTCCTGCTGTGAGTCTATCGCAAAAAGTCAACTCCAACATTCTGCTCAAACGTGAAGACTTGCAACCTGTATTCAGTTTCAAATTGAGAGGTGCGTATAACATGATGGCCCAGATCCCTAAGGATGAACGATGGAAGGGTGTTATCGCTTGTTCCGCTGGTAACCACGCACAGGGTGTCGCCTACTCTGCAAGACACTTGGGTATTCCAGCAACTATAGTGATGCCCACTCCAACCCCTTCGATCAAATACGAGAACGTGGCTAGACTGGGATCAAAAGTAGTTCTGTTCGGTGAAGGGTTCGACGAAGCTAAGGCTGAATGTGCAAGATTATGTAAACTTCACGGAACAACTAATATACCACCTTTCGATGATCCGTATGTTATTGCGGGTCAGGGTACCATTGCAAAGGAAATTTTGACACAGTGGGATATCAACGAACTTAAAGCAGTGTTTGTGCCAGTTGGTGGTGGTGGTTTGATTGCTGGAATCGGTGCGTATATCAAAAGAATTGCGCCTCATATCAAAGTTATTGGTGTGGAAACGCACGATGCAGATGGCATGAAACAATCCCTAGCCGCAAAAGAGCGACTTACCTTGAAAGAAGTCGGTATGTTTGCAGACGGTACCGCTGTCAAGCTAGTTGGCAAAGAAACGTATAGAATTTGCCAAGAAGTTGTCGATGAAATTGTGCTCGTATCAACCGATGAGCTGTGTGCTGCTATCAAAGATGTTTTTAACGACACACGATCTATTGTCGAACCCTCTGGTGCGCTTTCCGTTGCCGGTGCCAAAAAATACATTGAGCTTAACCCGAAACTTAACCACGCCGAATCCGCATACGCATGCATTCTTTCCGGCGCCAACATGAACTTCGACCGTCTCCGATTTGTCGCTGAGCGTGCCACCCTCGGTGAAGGTTCTGAAGGTTTCTTCGTTCTCACCATCCCCGAAAAGATCGGATCTTACGAAAAAGTCATCAAGATTCTGCACCCTAGATCCACCACAGAATTTTCTTATAGATATCAGCCCAACTCGAAAACAGCAAACATCTACATCTCTGCAACTTTGCTTCCACCAGCTAAACTAGACTCGGCCAGAATTGTCGAAACATTTAAAGATCATGGATGCGGTTGCATGGACATTAGTTCGAACGAATTTGCAAAGTCTCATGCTCGTTACCTAGTCGGTGGCCGTGCATCGCTCTCGAACGAGCGCATCATCCGATTCCAGTTCCCCGAACGTCCAGGATCGCTTTCCAAATTTTTGACTGCTTTGCAGGGTAGATTTATGATCACTCTGTTCCACTATAGAAACCACGGATCAGATATCGCAAAGGTGTTGGCGGGCATCCAAGTTCCAGAAAACCAGAATGAAGAATTCGAAAACTACCTCGCTGATTTGGGATACCCATGGATCGAAGAAACTGACAACGAAGTCTACAAGATGTTTTTGAAATAATGTGTACTCAAGAATGTTGAATAAAATGACGTGCCTTAGGGGAAGCGTGCTAGTTGGTGGATGTTACTTGTTTATAATGTTTGATTTATTTCTTATTACCTTCAAATGTATTTATCATAATCATCTATGCTATATTTTTATGATAAAAACAAGCCTTCAAATAGTTTTTTGTATTTCAATACAACTATGAATATCAATTTTAGAATCGAACTTTCATACATGAACGGCATTCAAACTAATACACTCCGTCACTGACTTCCCACACCACTCTATTCTCCGAATTCATCTCAGCTCATGACAAATTCCGTAAAAGATGAAAAGGTCCCATATCAAGCACACGTCCTAGAATCAGCAACCCCCCAAAAAAATTCATATTTTTCTTTTTCTCCTCTTTCTGCACCTTTTCGTAAACTATATCTAAAGATCAATTAAGCTGTTTCCTCCATTCTTCTGTCCATTTCCCTGAAAGTTTTGTGGTTGGTTTCCGAACCCATAGCCCGTTGGTGCCGACTGAACACCCAAAAACGGGTTATTGTTGTATCCAGTTCCTGCGGAATTGATAAAATTAGCATGGGTGTGTTGGGCTGCAACTCTCGTCTCTCCGGTGTTACCGAATGTGTCAATACCAGTACTCTGGGCCAATAGGTTGTTCAATTCATCCATATGAGTAGAACTGGTTCCGCCTATAACCTTTGGCGGAGGCGCCTGTGGAGCAGCCGAATTGTATGAAGAATTATTGTTGAACCCAAAGTTGGAAGACGTAGGTTGTGATTGTTGTTGTGCTTGGGATTGATTCGCAAGATCAGAAAGAGAAGGCCCGGTTGTAGTGGGTGCAGCAGAAGTGTGTTGAGCAAATGGGTTATTGGACCCTGTCTTCAAAGGCTGTAATGCTGATATTTCTTGTTGAGGCTGCTGCTGGTAGAAAGATTGTTGCTGTTGAAATTGAGGTTGTTGACCGAATTGCTGACCATATGTAGCAGCATACTGTTGTTGCTGGAGCTGTTGCTGCTGTTGTTGCTGAAGCTGAAGCTGTTGCTGTTGTTGTTGTAGTTGCTGTTGATACAGGGCAGCCTGGTCGTACTGAGGTTGTGCAAACTGATTTCCTGTGGCATATAGACTTTGAATATACCCGGTGGACATGTTAGTCAATGGTTGTTGCGGCACTTGCTGATAGGTAATTGTTGGTTGAACAAAAATATCAAGTTGTGGCTGTTGTTGTTGTTGATACTGAGGTTGAGATTGTCCAAAAATATCTGTGTTAGGGCTAGCAACATATCTCTGTTTCTCCTCTTCCTGACTTAACAAAATTGCTTTCCGCATATCGTCGTCCATTTCATCACCGTTGTTCTTTCTTCTCCTCTCCTCTTCCTCGGCACTGCGCTTACTTTCTTCCAAAGCACGTCTTAATTCTTCATCGTCCTCATCATTTGGCTGCGACCTTCTTCGCCTGTAATCATCTCCGCCGGTGTTTGAACGGCCTATATCTTCACGATCGCCACCACGTCTCCTACCCGATCTACCGCTATGAGAATTCAATCTTTCTGCTCTCAATCTATCGTCGTCCATCAGCAGCTGGGTAAGATCTGTAGCTTTGGCTCTAATACTATGACCTTGATCCCTTCCGTCTTCGTCAACATATTGAAATTCACGTAGCGTTTTGATGATAAATAGATTGTCTTTTGACCACAATACCACACCTTCCGACCCATTGCGGACTAAATAGTCTAGCACAGTTATACTCTAGAGCGGAAATAAAAATGTTAGCTCCAAATATTTCAATACATCTAAACTGGTAAATAAGCACGGCAGCAATGACAGCTTTTTAATAATCATAGTAGGAAAATAAAATTAGGGGGTTTTTGTGATAACATACCTTGTAAACATGACGCCAGTTTTTTCCCTTATCATTCAGTCGCTGGTTCAGCATATGGATAATTTCCATTAATTCAACTTGTCTACGGGATAGGTATGCAAGTTCTTCGAGGTCGGTGATCGACGGGCCATTTGGGTCATTACTAGTGGCTATTGAAATAAATTAGTCTTAGCACCATTGCGGGAAAGATGTAAGTACATGAATTTTGAGGATTCCATCTTTAAAAGCCAAACTATACATACCGTTCCGGACTTTGACTTGGGTTGCGGTGTAGCCGTTGGCTACATTTTTTATCGATCTAACAATTGATTTTGACATAGTTCGACACTTATTGAAAGATGTTCATGGAGTTGTCAGAAATTAAAGAATAAGGGCGAAAGTTAAGTTAAGTTAAGTTAGTGGCTGTACAAATAAAAACTCAAAGAGAGAAAAATAGAAAAATCTAAAACTGCGCAGCAGGCAAACGGGCATAACAAAATGACAAGACATAATTAACTACGCCCCTAACCCTTTAGTAAGAATAGACCGTGGTCATGTTCCAGGCCTTGCGATGCCTAGGCTGCGTATGGGCTCAAACTGTCTGACGAAAGTGCAGTGTACACCGAATCAAACCACAGGAATCTACGGCTGCTATTCGTTTGAAACCCTCAATGTGTATGTTAATATTTTGGCGATATGAACCTGTTCATTATTCAGTGATAGTCACTCTACCCCAATTTTTTTGGACGCAGCTGAGCTTTCCATACAGCTTTTATATTATGTAGGTAACCTCATAGATAGACATTTTCAGCAGTGATTTAGAAATTCCGACGATTGAAAGTAACCTAGCCAGTAATCTGTTCTCTGATATCAAATTTTATAACGAAGTCCTATTATTTGATAGTCCAAGAGTGTCTTCTTCATCATTGGTCCAATTTTGTTCCATACCGAGATCTTACTTCCGATATACTTAGCTACGCAGCAAAATGGCGTACCACCGAGTCCATAAGCTTCTTTCCTTGGACACAGGCTGTCGCACAGCTGACATACAATATAACTCAATAAGTACTGTACGTACCAGAACGTGGAATCACATTCGTTTATTTTTATCAATAATCAAGATTGAATACACCATCACAATTATGTAACATATGTAGCTTATAAGTTTTGTATCATATCAAACTATGTTCATCTATGGTTACATCTTCTTCAAGGCTTTAACAATGGCATCTCCCATTTCGCCAGTAGAAGCGCTTCCTCCCAAATCTCCCGTCCTAACACCAGCGTCCAAAACTGATCTCACGGCATCTTCAACTGCCTTTGCAGCCTCAACCTGGTTCAAGCTAAACTTCAAAAGCATGGCTGCGCTCAAAATAGTCGCAATGGGGTTTGCTTTATTACGAGGTAAGTCCGGTGCCGAGCCGTGACTTGGTTCGTACAAGCCAGGCTGCTTCGAAGACAGTGACGCAGAAGGCAACAAGCCCAATGAGCCGGTTATTACAGCTGCTTCATCAGAAAGAATATCGCCAAATGTGTTGTCACATAAAAGAACGCCGTTGAGTGATCGGGGTTTTGTAATCATAATCATGGCTGCACTGTCAGCGAGCTGGTGGACTAGTTTGACTTGAGGGAACTCGTTCGCAAAAACCTCAGAGACAACATTTCTCCATAAACGTGAAACAGCAAGAACGTTTGCTTTGTCCAAAGAATAAACGACAGGATTTGTTTTATACTCTGTTAAAGCTAAATGGGCAGCCATTCTTGCAATTCTCTGGATTTCAGGCTTGGAATATTCCCAAGAGTCTGAAGCAAAATCGTCCTTCTCAACCTTAGGACCAAAGTAAGCACCACCGCAATTCTCACGTAGAACAATAAAGTCCGTTCCTCTCACTACTTCCTCCTTAACAACAGACAGAGAAACTAAGCTTTCAGAAGGAAATCTGCATGGTCTGATATTGGCCCAACAATCGAGCTCTTTCCGGAGTTTGAGAACACCTTCTTCGGGTCTCACCTTTCCTGCTCCCCACTTGGGACCACCAACAGCACCGAACAATACTGCATCAGAGCATTTGGCCTTTGCCAATACACTATCGGTGATGGGTATTCCATGTTCGTCAATTGAAGCACCGCCGAAAATATCGTAATCGAAACTAATTTCGAAGTTGAATTTTTCAGATGCGGCTTTCAACACTTTAACAGCCTCTTGAACAATTTCTGGGCCAACATGGTCTCCTGGCAAGACTAGAATATTGTATTTTGACATGATTCCTATGAGAACTATTGGAATACAATTGATTGTAAATTACTAGGATTAGTGTGAGTATAAGTATGAATTGTGATTTGCGGTGAAACGTGGAAGAATGACTACGGTTCTACAGACCTTTGATTGCCGGTTAAAAGCTCGGTACCCCACACTTTTTTTTCATCTGTCACAGGAACCTATAACTCTGAACTAAAAAAGATTATGTCTCCGCTGAAACTGAAATTTCAACAACTATAAATTCAAATCTCAATCCATTCAAATTATGTTTAAACAGATAGTTTATTCTAATCAATCTATTTGTTGTTTTATTCTCTTTGAAAACAAGTATTCCCAAATCCATAATCTCCGAAAAAAATCAACCAAATTTTGCACAAATGACCGCTTTTTCTCTGGATGGTAAAGTGTCCATCGTAACGGGTGGGGCCTCCGGTTTCGGCCTAGGGATCACCACAAAGCTTCTCGAATTAGGAAGTAAGATTGTTATTGTTGATGTTATCACCTCTCCTTATAAAGAAAACGTCGTTGGGAAACTGACTCCCGAGTCCTCAATTCACTTTGTACAGGCCAATGTCACTAAGTCTGAAGATTGGGACCGCATACTGGCTGAGACTTTGGACAAATTTGGAAAGTTGGACGTTGTTGTTAACAATGCAGGGACTACTTACTCCAACAAATCTACTTTAACGGTTACTGAAGAGGAGTTTGACAAAGTTTTTGCTGTAAACGTGAAAGGGATTTATCTCAGTTTCAACGCTATTGTTCCATACTTCCAGAAAGTAGGCGGTGGCACTTTTATACAAATTTCATCCACAGCTGCCCTCCGTCCTCGCCCTGGTTTGACCTGGTACAACGCTACTAAAGGTGCGGTTTCTGTGGCTTCCAAGTCTATGGCTATTGAATTTGGCAAAGATAACATCCGGTTCAACTGTGTATGCCCAGTTGCTGGTAATACCCCGTTGCTAAGTAAATTCATGGGAATAGATGATCTTCCTGAAGACGAAGTAGAGAAGAGAAAGAAGGTATTCCAGGACTCCATTCCTTTGGGGAGGTTTTCAAAGCCTAGTGACATTGCCAATTCAGTTGCATTTCTGGCAACTGATGAGGCTGAATTCCTGACGGGACTTGACCTAGAAGTCGACGGTGGACGCTGTATATAAGCAAGAACACATACTACGTAGTAACGTTTACTATATACATTAGACATTATTTATCATGATAATACTACTTACTGGCCATAAACCTGGCTGACTTAGCTCGGGTTAACTTAATATGGCTTGACTTATTTTTGTGAAGGGTAATAATTTTTGTTGAAGTTTAGTAAGAAAACAGTGATAACACAATCTACTTACATAGCACTGGTTTTCCCTTACAGTTCAGTCCATCTCACATGAATTGCCCTCATTTTTTGAAATCCAATTTATCTTTCTTCTTTGCTCGCTGCTTTACAACTCTTCTTCAGCCATGTAATTTTCTTCAATGAAACTCCTTGATCTTCCCACCGAAATTCTTGTATTGATCTTAAAAGAAGCGATACAAGACCCATATTCTGGCCCCAAATCAGATTCGCGTTCACTATACTCCTACAATCTATATTATGCCTGGGACAGTATAAACTCGTTCAGGCTAGTTCCCCTACGTCGGGTTTGCAAATATTTCCAGTCCCTCGTTGAGCCCATCATCTTCTGTAACATTGGCTCCGATGCTATAACCTTTGCTGAAAATCGCATCAGCCAAGTCTTCACCCCCATATTCGACTTTTCCGACTCACTTTGGTTCTTTACACGAAACTCATACCTCAGCAAGTTTAACGTCGCTCTGGACTTTGACGTGTCTCCGAAATGGTTCATGAACTACTGGCCTGTCGATATCCCACATTCTGTTCTGGGGAATGTCAAGCATATATACTTCTGGCTAAACATCTCCGGAACTGACTGCATAAAAAGCTTTGCGCCATCAACCAGAATTCTCGACCCGAAGTTTCTCCCGAACATCCAAGAGCTGTCGTTTCATATCAAAACTGGTTTTCCAAGCGCACAGAATGGAAGAGATATAGCCACTTTATTGCGAGCAAAGCCTCATATCAAATGTCACTTGAAAGCACATTCTAATGGAGCGCTCAAGTTTCTGGATACAGTTGGAACTAAACCCATAATAGAATCCTTAGATGTAAATCTTGATAACACCTACTTGACCCGCGAAATAATATCTTTGATTGCATCGCAAACGCATTTGAAGGTTCTCAAAATATCCAGGTATAGCACTAGCCACGATACAAGGGACCTTGATCTTGGGCTTCTCACATATAACTTGACTTCCCTAACTACTCTTACCTTTGACGTTGATGCCACTATTTTGCCTTGTGCACCTTATACACTTCCGCAAAGTTTAAAGTATCTCTTTATAGGAGTTCATATCCTGCTGCCGAAACTCAATGGACCCAAATTCCCGTCCGTCACTCACCTTTCGCTTCATATTGACTCCGAGTATTTGGGGACCTTACAAAACAAACTGGTGTACCGCGCTAGCCCTTCAGCTTCCTTCCCATTTCCTAAACTTTCCCACCTCCGGTTTGGCATTCTTTCTCAGCACTGTAAACATTTCGACAGTTTTCTTATCCATATTTTATCACGCACTCCATTTCTCACACATCTTCACTATTTCACTGACCAGTTTGGCACTCTTACAAATGTACTTCCTCATCTTGACAAAATCTCAACCTTCATTTTCAACTTTACAAGGCGCACTCACATTATTGAAACTGCAACGCTGTATAGTCTCTTATCTTCGCTCTCTGCATGCACCGCAATCACCGTTCCTTTGGGGAAATGTGTGATCAGTATCCCGGAACTTGTGAAGAAGATGGAGGATGGAGAAATACCAGCGTGTTTAAGGCAGATCGATATCTACGATGACGTGGAACAGTATCCTATTTTATCACGCTATGACGGGCTCCCAGATGTGTTCAAGGGCAGAAATAAGGGACTCGAAAGATTTGTATTCCGAATCGTGTGTCCGAAATGTAGGAATGAAGAAGGGTGCTGTTGTCAATGCTTTTACAGATTGGACTTGGGTGCTTTGAGAACCATTGCTTCAGAATACCACCCGGAGGAGATTGTTAATAATTAATCTGACAATATCGCTGGACGTGTTTGCTATACTGTTCTCAGAAATATACCTATGTTGTCAACTTGATACCCATACTGACAGTTTGTCTACTTACAACGAAATGTTCCATACATTTATAAAATGTATCTATACAGTATAATATGGGAGTCACAGGACTCAGCTAGAGTATCAACTTCAAAATTTACTCGCGGATTCCTTGTAATTATGGGCACATGGTTTACAGTAAGAATAGCCTATGAATATCAAATACATATATTGCTTGACTTCGCAACTGGAATGAGATGACTAACATAGCTCAAGCTAGTGGTTTCGACATTTCGAATCTGCAATTCCATACCCAACTTGGGCAGTACTTCTGACGCTTTTGATTTTAAAAAACTATACAGCCACAACCGCTTCCACCAGCTTTTTAGTCCACAAAGTCAAAATTAGTCCAGCTCCTTCACACTTTTCAATTATCGGTATGCATTTATTTCTGGTGCAGCTTTGATATATGAATTTGGTATTCGATTAGACTGGTATCATAACAATTACCAGTGCTCTGATAAAAATTTCGCCTAAAATTATTAAAGATAACACCCTGCATATGCATGTGAAAACCTTGACGTACAGTTTCGCCCAAGTCCACCGAACAGTTACGTGGATTACGAATTTACCTGCCAAAACTTCAGTTCTACACAAACAAGCCAAAATTTGGTTTAATTGGAACCGAGCTAAATACGTTTTAAATGAAGATAACATGTTAATAAGACGGTATGGTGTAAACTGATTATGAATGAAAATGGGTATTGTGTGGTAAAATGCCAAACAGTCTATACTATAGTTAAATTGTATGAAGCATTATTAGCAGTGGCAGGAGTGAAACGAACAGCTTCAAGTGTATAGATTAAATATTGAGCTTCAAACGTAAAAACTCTTCAGAATAGATCATCGTTAAAATACGTGATAGTCGGAAAAATTAATTATTACAATGATATCATCAGAATCATGGATTTAGAAGAATGTTTTGGGTGGTAATTACACTAAGTGTAATCCACAACTGCACTGACACTGGACTTAGAAATAACAAAATAAATGTATTTAACATAATGGACGTGAATTTCTATATATCAAAGCTGCACATTATAAGTTTCTACAAGCAGTATGGTCCGTCACAAATCATGAGGACATGTACAACAACATAGAACACAACTCAATATAGTAAGTATTGTATAAACAAAATATCTGTGATTAAAGTAGCGAAATGTGATGACATTCCTAAAGTCCAAACTACCATGAAAGATCAGAAGTTGTAGCTGTCACAAAAATCTATAAATATGAGGCGAAAGTCAATGCTTTTATAAAAGTTTTTATTTTATAAAAATATAAAAATCTTGACGCAGCAAAACATGAATATAAAATGAGAAATAGAAACAAACAAAAACAAAAGGTTCCAGCAAATTCATCTTTTACTTTTTTTAATATAATTATGCCGGTTACCGATGCCTTCCAAGTACGCTATTGTGCGGGCCAGAGTTAGCCATTTTTACTTCCATATCAAGTGAGTATCTTTTATTATCTAATGTGAATAAGATGGCAAACTAACTTTTACCACAGATTGAATCGTGAGAGCAATGAGTCAATCATCATTTTGATACATTCGTTTAAGTTATACGTGGGGGTCTTGTCCCAAGTGAGGACGAGACCGGTAATAATCCACGTCTGATACTGGAACATCATTTAACCTTCTCTGAATGCCTCACATTTTCAAGCGCTTATGAGTTGCTTTCATGTTGCTGCTGTTATATGGGTGTGCTATGGGAATGAGCAGTACTGTTCTTTTTGAGAATAGTCGTTAAGCTCCAGATCATTGCAAGGGCGTGGATAATTTTGAGCGTTTTGCTTTGAATTATCTAAACCTTGTCGTGATCCAGTCCTGTTGGTTGATGATGTTTTTTGGATGTTTCAAAAAGATGGCTAGATTTATCCGGAATGAGATTGCGACTGAGATATCACTTAGACAAACTGTGCAGTTGCTAGCCGGTTTTCTAAATTCTTTTCTGTTAGCTTCCCGTATGGGCTCAGGTTATCTGAATACGGCAATACTATTAAAGAGATACCAAATCTCACCGTCCGGTTTTCATTCAGGCACTGCTTACATTTTTACTCATTTCAATTCAGTTATTTTTCAAAACTGTACTTTTGTTTCAAAGAAAATTACGTTCCAGAACGCCAATTGCCTCAATAACAACCAAACTGCTCAAATACTCTCGCTCAACGGAATTATTACCCATATTTATTTTGCTATGACCCTTGGCCCCTAATCTTGTGCAAACTAAAGCTGAGGTGCTTAGTGTACTGGCTCAAGGCAACTTTCAGATGTGGTGATGGCAAGTATGTAACCACGATATATACTAGTGCCATCTTTCGAAAACCACTTTCAACATTACACTGGGACAACAGAATTTCTTCTATGATTGGTTTTAGCAATTAAAACTTTGACAACTAGATCATTACAGTTGCATGTAACAATAATCGTCCAAAACCATACGCAATATCTGTATTCTCAAACTGAGCCAGCTAGATTTACAGTTTCCATTCAGCATACTATACCAAATTTTTGTGTACACTTCTCACCTTTGACAGCTTTCTTTGTCACACTATTTTAGTTTTTCTAGTCTTGGACTTAGCTACAAATTGGTATTATTCACAATCACCAGAAGTCGTTACAAATTAGGGATAGCTTTTCAGCAGAACAGAAAAAGTGATTTTACAGCAGAGACTGACTCTTTTTGCCTTGAAGATCTACCCGACAAACTTTGGTTGGATGCAGAATTTAATTTAATCAACCTCAACTCTCTATTGCGTCAAACTAGATATCAAATGCATCATGGAACTTTGTGACAATTACAGTATTGATATCTCTCGCCGGAGAGTTTGAAGAGCTGGAAATTTTGGTATTCAGAAGAAAATAGAGGACCTGCAGTACATTTTTTGCCTGAGTGTAAACATTAAATACTACAGTCTGAACACTGAAATAGTGAGCCGAGAGTTTTAGAGAAAGATTAATTTGTGATTTGATGCTTGCTTCTATCAGGTTGCTTGTCAAGTTTTGTTTACCACATTAGAGCCCTAACAATCCTAACATACAAATGGTATTACGATGAATAATGGAATGACTGGCAGTTTCTGATAAATACCAAAATATATTACTGGTTGATGCTAATCTTCGGGAAATTTTGGTTTGAATATTTCAGCAACAATACTTTTTTATGGGTCCATCAACCGTGAGACTTGTGAAAATTGTAGTTTGAAGGAAACTATATAATATCATGGTTTCACCAAAAGCTCATGAAAATTAAAGAGACAGACCAAGGTATATAATTTCAAAGTCGGTGGAGTCCAGTAGAAACTGACCAGTGGTTTACCTGTTTTTAGCACGGACAACATTGGTGTAGGAAAAGGAAACCCGGGTATTTTCTTTGCTATATTGATGTCTGAAACTAAACAAAAAAGCTTGCTTGGGGTCTTCCAAAGTTGACACAAAAATATGCCCAAGTCACTTTTTCCCATTTGGTAAACTGGTGGTAACAGACTGCAAAGAACTAGATACATTTCCACGGTCGCTGGAGTTTGAATTTTGTCATCCTGCTGTCATTCTGTTTTCCCACACAAATATCAGCTTTTGTTATCTTTAGAGTGATTATGGCAAAACGCATATCAAAAGCTCATGGTGATCTTCAAGATTCATATCTTTATTTAACTTAAGCCACAAATGTTTTTTATGTGCTGAAACACTAAGGATTGTTTATTCATAACGATAAGTTGTGCGCATTAGTTGCCCAAAGCTGGAAAAGCCTTCATCAGGATGGAACTTCATTTTTGACATGCATTGTGCCACACCAACATAGCCATTCTATATAACAAAATAGGCTTACTTTAAGGTAAGCAGACACGTTCGACGATCAAAGTTTCCTGTTAAATTTTTGACCTTGACTCAGGTGTCATAAAGTGAAAGAGACCAGACTGAATGATGCAAAAAGGCAGACTTAAGATCAAAACGGATCACATTTTGATCTGGAAGAAAAAGGCAATGTCCGTTATCAGATTGAAATAGTAAATTTTGCAAAGCCCTCTCTTTTGAAATTACTATACAGGCAAATTACATCCTCTGAGAATATGTTGTTAGCTTATTGGAAAACTGAGTATTTTTGCTTATATATTCAAAGCAACCGGAGTGATGGAACTGTGCTCGTAGTAGGCAGCAGAGCGGAAACTTTTTGAAAGTGATTTAAGGGTATTTTTATTAAATTCGTAAATGGTTCAGATTGGGTCACAGAGTTCTCTTTTTTTTTTTTGCTTTGCTTTGAACTAATAAACATGTGCAACGTTATTTGACCTTGGTTGTTATTGACCGAACGCTCATATATTGCTTTTGAAATAAGTGGCATGTGTTTGGTTAGTATATTTTATAAGATATACGCAAACTGGTTAACGTGGAATTTGTTTAGTTACCGCTATCGTGTGACAAGTTCTACTTAGTGACCAATCCCGGCCGTGGTACTTTTTTACCAACTGCTTTCAATTATGAAACATTGCCTACAAACAAGATATTAGCTTAAGATTTAGAATTGGTAAAACTAACTCAAGTGATAACTTTAGAGACAGTCGTTTACCTGCAACTGATCCCTGGGGCCGATAATGGCTGTTATTTGCGTGTGGTCTGAAACGGGTCTTTAATGGGTCAAAAAAAGACAAATCTAAGGATCGTAAGACACGAGACGTGTGAGAAAGAAGATATAACAAGCGTATTTGGTTAAGTCCGTTCATTTCCCATCTTTTTCATGAACCCCAGCTTCATCCATGTTGTACAGTAGATGCCTTTATTAGAAAGCATATCTTCACAACTTTGTGTCTATTATTGAAGTCCTTTATAGGTCCTTCAGATGCACCAGCAGCCATAATTTTATGATTAAATATACCTGGAAATAGCCCTTAAACTTATCTTCCTTCAAGATATCATATCCGTTTATTTTCAATGAAATAATGGACCACCATCAATCATATGGCTTTGTGATACAGAGAAAATTTCCGATTGCCTCCTGTGAAAATATATAATCATCTAGTGTATCCTCCGCTTTCTCTGGTAGTTTTCTTTCTCTTGTATTACTTGCCTGAATTGATTTTCTGCCTTTTAGTCTTCTAATAATGTACTTCTGCTGACTGAGTTTTTCCTTGCAGTACTCCGTACTGATAGACCTCTTTCTACATCTTGGATAGCATATTTCTTATTTTTTTCACGATTATTCACCATTTTAATTATTGAATAATAAAACTGTGAAAAAATCGTACCTTTGGATATAATTTAGCGTGTATAATTGTAGAGAGTGAGATGTAGGAAACGGATAAAGAAGTCGAATAAAATCAAGCTAACTCTCAGATAATTAGATAACTTTGTTCTTGCAATAAAAAGTTGCTGAAGGCTCTTTGTGGCACCCAAAATGCCCCAAAACGTTTCTTTACCTTCAGCTGTTTTATATAAAGCAGTCGATAGCTTAATATTAGTTGATCGTGAAACTTATTTGCCGAATAAAAAACAGGAAAGACTTTCATAATCGAGTTTCAGTCATTATAAGAAACATTAGGATTATAATCAAAGAACAAGTGGATTTGCAAGGAGCTTTATGCAATCTAGCTGACCTACGTATGAAGAATATAATGAGTAAGTTTTATATCATTTAATGAAGTATTTAGTATTTTTATGAATTTTTGTAATTCTTCGAGGGATTGAAAATATAGTTTTTTTGTAAAAATTTTGACCTAATGAGTGTCGGGTCCGGTGAGTATACAACTGTTTAGTATTTTATTAGCTGAAAAAACGATCATGTTCCGAATTTTTACATATATATACCGGTATTCCTATTGATTGAGTCTCCAGGTACACACTCATCTGGACCCAAACAGGTATTTTGTTTCATAATAAACGGCCCTCGTGTAGATAACTGTCACTTCATCAGGTTTGGTATATCATTCAGGTAAATTTATATATCACTGAATTTAACGGTTAATATTTATGGTAAGAAAACATTGTCAAACACCTAATACCAGTATAGGAATTACGAGAAGCACATAGTTTCAGCAAAAGATTTCATGATTCACAACTTTTTCACAAACTCAGCTTTTATTCAAAGTGAAAGCATGACAAACTTGACTGTAATTTTGACTGGTTTCTTGGTTCTCACGGTCTTGCAATCTCCCGCTATATATTCACTGAACGTGTGTGATAATATACAAAACAGTTCATTACTTACATTGAGATCTATTCAGTTAGAGCTGATTTATTCCATCCCAAATGTTATATTGCTCTCTTCAATTTTCTTCACACTTGATTTTGTGCCTTTTTTTATTATATACCTAAGGGCCCGTTCTCTTCAAGTCTATACAGTAATATTCGTTTCAAAAAAACCAAAATCTAGCAAAAAATTAATTCTTTTACAAATATAATAAACGCCTAAGCTAACTAAATATTTCCTTTATATTTATTTTGTAGCTTCAACGTCACCTCTGACAGCAACACCACCTTGCTTGAGTTCTCTCGCACCGACTTGCAACTTCAGTTCTCTAGTAATGTTGATTTGAATTTCGACCTTAGCATCCTTAGATGAAATGTTTTCAAGACCGAGTTCAGCCAACTTCTTACCAGGCTTGATGACCAAGGTCTTGAGTTCCTCATCGTAGTCCTCATCTTCGCTCCAGCTGTCTTCTTCATCAGCTTCGGTCTTTTCGGGCTTCTCAAGTTTGGTGACAACGATTTCGGGTTCACCTTCGTAGACTTCGACAAAAGCAGTGACGTCTTCGACAGTGAAAGTCTTGGAGGTGCGGAAAGGCAAAGCGGTGTTTGCCTCGATGATGGTAACGAAATCACCAGAGGCGGTCTTAACACCGATTGACTTGGCAAGATGATCGGAGTTAGTGACGACGGCTTGTGTTGATTCCTTGATTTCTTCAGGTTCAAAACCGCTGATGAGAGATGCTTGTAAAGCAGCACCACGGCAGATCAACTCTTCAGGGTTGACAGCCTTGGTGTCTACTGAGGGTGCAACTATGTTGGTCTTCTCTGAGTCGAATAGAGCAGAGATGGTAGACACGACCTTGGGAACAAATCCAGAACCTCCAGCAATCAGGACTTCGTCAAACTCAAGGGCATCAAAGCCAGACTTCTTGATGATAGTTTCGAGGAATGCAGTGAGTTGAGAGAAAACAGGGCGGGCAGCGACTTCAAATCTGAGACGGTTGATAGTTGTGTGGAAATCGATACCACTTGCTAATGATTCGACGGCGAATGAAGCACTGCTTGTGTTTGAGAGTGTCTTTTTAACGATTTCACTTTCTTGTCTAAGTTTGGCCAAAGCTCTGGCTTCAGTTCTGGGGTTAACCTTGTGAGTCTTTTCAAATTCTTTTGCGAAAAATTCAACCAAAGCTTCGTCCAGCTTGGAACCACCCAATTCGTAGTCGTGTGCGGTAGCTAATATTGTGAAAATGCCACCTCTGTTGGAGATAACAGCGGCATCAGTACGGGTTCCACCAACGTCTACAACAAGAACTAATTTATCACCGTCGAGTTCTCTGGAAGCAACATGTCCCAACAAAGCAGCGGTGGGCTCGTTGATGAATTGTAAGATGTTAAGATTTGCGGCCTTGGCAGCCTTTTCGAGTTCAGATTTTTGAGCTTCTGTGAAATCAGTAGGGACAGTAACAACAGCACCGTCAATATTCTTTCCGATAAAATCTTGGGCAGATTCTCTTAGTCTGTCCAAATGGCGAGTAACAACTTCGTTGACGGTGTATGTCTTGTCGTTCACAGTGAAAGAAACTTTTCCGTCGACTTCAACAGGGTGGGCTGAAGCATGATTTGAAGAAGGATCAATATCCTTATATTCTTTACCGATGAAATCTCTGAAGTAGGCGATAGTGGACTTTGGGTTTCTGATCAATTGATTTTTAGCTTGCAACCCGTGGAATTCATCGTCACCAACGTAAGAAATGACCGAAGGAATAGCTCTGTCACCATCTTGATTTGCGATAACTTGGACTTTTCCGTCTTTTTCAAAAGCGATTGAAGAAGTGGTGTTTCCGAAAGAAAGACCAATAACTGTTTCTAATTCTGCCATTTTGATTTTAGATATCTTGTCCTAGGTTCGTAAAACGTGGTTTGTAGCTGAAACGCTTTTTTTCGATGTTGCTCAAACTTGAATGAGAAATTCTTTTGGGAAAAATTTTCGTTCAGCTCAGGCTTACAGATTTTAGGTTGGCATGTGATATATAGCTCACTACTTCATACTCAAGCCCAAGTATAACGTACTTGGACAATAATTTGTGAGACATCTGGATTGTCATTTTTCTCGAAAAAAAAGAGTAGCACGGCACTTAGAACTTAAATTTAGAAGAGTGAGATTAGGTTGTAAATATTTACTAGTAAGTATAATATCTCAAGTATCCAAAACGCTAAAGATGTCTTATCTATTTTTAACTGTGCCTGCATGGAAAATTTCAACTCTGACTGAACGAACTTTACCCAATTTGGCACGTCAAAAACATAATCGACATACATATGCAAATCTCGAAATTCCAAACAGTTTTATGTCAACTCGATGCAAAGGGCTTCCAATGCAGTTAATCTAGCTTTACGCACCACGATAAATTGTAGTGTAAGATTTGCAGGTGGGTAGTAACGGTTAACGGACGTTTCATCCTTTATCCAACTGACCAACATCAGTCAGATTGCAGTTATATGTCAGCATATGTAAATGAATACTTTGTATGCTAGTAGAACCATTGTAGTATGTAATAGATACACACTTTACTAGTAATTTTTATTGACCATACTGCCTAAATATTGTACTGATTTGCATACAACCTGAGCTCACAGTTCAGTTTGAATATACAAAACTAACAAAAAGATTTTTGTGCCCGATTTTCTACGTCTTATGATTTGAACTTTCACTGTTGACCGGGATACGGAACGGGTTCGAAGTCCCCACGAAAACACTTTTACCATAAAAAAAGCTTAAAAAGAGATCAGCCGTGCAAGAATGGGACTTTAAACCCCAAAGGGACCAAATAGGCAATTTCCTAAAACACCCATTTGAGATGAAATTTTACGTATTATACAATTTTTACATCTGAGCATTGGCAGTTTCCATGAAATTAAATCAATGCCTTAAGTCAACCAACAATGACAAAATGTTCCAGACCCTTCTGTTGACATAAAAACAATCATATTCATTGGAGGATATCCCGCACTGTTAGCCGACTGTGCTTTGCAGGTTGGAAAGTTTTTCGTAGCGGTTCCAATCTTCAGAAAGTGAAAATAATAATAATTCAGTTCATGTAACAGGAATAGTTCTGTGATAGTATAGTGAAACTAGTAATAATATACCACCTGGTGATATCAAAGACTAACTTATCGCATATGACTGATTCAAAAAACAAAGAAACTGAACTTTGACCAGTAGGCCCCTTCCCCCCGGTAGGAATATTGTAAAAACCTCTCAATTCTGTAAATTTCATTAGGTTTTTAGAAACAAGCTTCATCGTTTTTGAGCATCGCAGCTTATCAAGTAAATGATTTCACGCTAATTAACCCCTTACAAACGTTTAAGAATTTTTTGTTTGATCATTATTCAATATGAGAAGTATATTCAATGGATAGCTAATGTTTCAGGATGCCGTTACATACTTTCTATATGATATATTTTAAATGATTATAACATTATGTGTATGCTCTGCAAAAAGTGGATTTACAGTTCTCGTAAGTTGTTTATACTCGAATGCTGCCGTAAACACCACGCTCTATGGGCTCTCTAGAAAATCTTTTGTTATAGCTGAATCTAATAAAATTAACCCTGAATGTCCATGTGAAAAATAGAACGCAAATGCCAGAAAAAATCAGAAAAGATTGAGCAACGTGTCTTTGTTCCGCAATACCGTCCCCGTCCTGATCGAGTCCACCCAAAATCAGTGCCTGACAAAAGGAGTAAGCATATCCTACCACAGAGATGATAGTCAAAACGGAGCTTATAAGAACTTCTGCTTCACCGCTTCTCCTGTTTTCTGGTGAATCAAACTCTTCGTTCCACGCATTTTCAACTTCTATTTGCATAAGAAGGGCCGACATAGCTCGATGCCGTTTCACCTCTCCACCAGAAATGTACAAATACACACTGAAAACAACAACCAAGAGTCCTAGAAAAATGATGAACCCAGTTATGAATGAGGCTTCATGTTTGTAGCCTACATGATACAAGTACCCAACTCCCCCAAAGAATGATATCGAAGCCATGAAGAAGAGGAATGACAAGACTGTGAAGTCGACATGAGAGATAATGCTTGATGCAGATGGTGTTGGAGGAAAGTAAATATAGTCTTCCGAGTATGCATTTGAAGAGCGTGTGAAACCTGTCATGTTGTATTAGTTAAACTTGTTAGCTAGATGATAAGTTACGCTCGTAGGATCCGTTAAGTAACTCAAAGCGAAACTTATTAGTCTTGTCAAGAAAAATTCAAAAAACTTCAAAGCAGTGACTATGGCTCCTGCAAATACTTTGAGATGTTGTTACTTCCCCGGTTGAATAATATGAATTCATTTAAAAAAAATAAAAGATCTGAAATCGAGACGGAGACGCCACAGGTATTTATTTGACGTTTAGCACGGCTGAATTTTTTTTAAAGTCACATGTTATTCTAAGATTTCAAACTAAAAAAAAGAAAAAAAAATTCAGACTGATTATTTTTCGAGGCTGACAAGTTGTCAGGAGCCGTAACTGACAAAAAAATAAATAATAAATATCGATACAATTTTGTTGAAAAATGTTTGTACTACCTCGTCTGCAATCACAATGTCAGTTGAGATGGATCACCCGAAGCTCTTTTCATTCGTCTTCCACTGCACTGAGGAGTGATAAACTGAAAATAGCGTTTTTTGGTTCCGATTATTTTTCACTAGAATCGTTCAAAGCTTTGTTACACTTTCAACAATCGCATCCCGACCGTGTTGAGTCCGTTGATCTCGTCACTAGGAAACCCAAAAAGTCCGGCCGTGGACTCAAGTTAGAGGTTCGCACATACATTCATGACTACACTGAAACAAACCGCAGTGACATCTCTATTTATACACCAGAGTCTGAACCGGAGTACAACGAGTGTCAGGCAACGAGGAATTGGAACTTGATCATTGCAGTGTCGTATGGCATATTGATTCCTTCACACACCCTGGCAGCAGCTAAATATGGCGGTCTCAATGTTCATCCATCGCTGTTGCCTAAGTATAGAGGTGCTGCACCGCTACATGCTGCGTTACTGAATAAAGACAAATTTACAGGAGTCAGCGTTCAAACTCTACACCCGACAAAATTTGACCGAGGGTTAGTGCTCTACCAATCAGAAGAGATAGAAATACCCAAAGATGAAACTCTTTTCTCATTGACCGAAAAGCTTGCCAAAATAGGTGCTGATGGACTAATCGAAACGCTTGACAAGGAGCTATATCTCAACCCTGAACAACATGCCATTCAAGGTAAATATCCAGTTTCATACACGAAAAAGGTATCAACCAAATCAAAAAGAGCTGATATTTTAAATGATACAACCGAAGATCTTATTCTCAAATCGCGAGTATTCGGGGACGTCGTCTTTGAACATGAAGTCACACTTCCAGGTAAGAAGCGTAAAGACCCTGAAACAACATCCATCCGATCCATCCAGCTGTCTGAACTGTCGCCTATTTTGGAATCAGAGCTTACTCAAAAGCTAGAAAGTACAGGTGATTTCTATTTAGATGTCGAGAATAAAGAGGATCCGAAGCTTGTGCTCAAAACTTTGGACGGGTATATGACAGCCAAAAAAATCAAAATGGCCACGTATAAGGAATGTGATGCTCAACAGTTATCTGTGTCTTTGAAGAAACGAGGAGTCAGAAAATTGCAATTGTTTTGAATAAAATATAGATGCATTGTATATAATATATAGATAGATCAAAAGAAAGCACGTTTACTGTTTTTGGCTATAGTGTTGAAATTTTTTTTTACTATGAAAATGGCCAAAGTTCTAGGTATTGCGATACAGTAAAATTGTGATGGATAGCTTGAATTATGAACCAATAAGCATAAAGCGCTAACTCTACTCAGTTTCTAGTATATTACAATACATCCTATTTTTTTGGGATTCTTGTTGTTTTAATATAAAAAAACAGGAAGGTCTATATGCTAGGATCTTTAGGGATAGCTGCATGGAGGACACAGCCTTCAAGAGTAAGTGATAAGTATCTATGATTGTTTTAATCATACACCAAATCAGGATCTTCTCAAATGTCCCAAATAAGCATTACTGAAATAACCAAAACCCGTCTAGCTTCAGGCTTGTGGTATTTTGAAAACGTTCTCGTATATCTCATCTCCCTGTAGTAAACTTGTAGCTGTATATATAAATATTGTGGGATTTCCAATATGTTTTGAAAAGACAAAGATACATCTCTAGACACCAGGAGTCTGACCAACAAGTTTCTTAAGAATTTCTGTATATCCTCTACTTGGTACCAATCATGTCTGATTCCGATACCAAATACGACTCCTTCGAGAGCAAGGAGGGATCCCCACAAACACCAGCTCCCCTGCAATCCAATCGCCCATCTATGGTTCCCCAAAACCTATACTTACACATCCACGACTCCGACTCCGACTCCGAGCCAGACTCTGATTCTTCCAGCACCGAAGAAACAGATTGCAGTTCTTTAGACGTCACATACCCGGAATCATTTGACTCCAAGCCACTACATATCAAATATCCTAACCCGCTGAAAAGCTGCTTGAAAAAACCTTCAAGTCGGACCAAGTTTGCATCATACAAAAAACGGTCAGACCATGGGATCAATAAAAGCATGAAATGTATGGGGGCCACATCAAAAATAAAAGGAGATGGAGAGGGACAAGTTGGTCAAGAAACAAAAAAACAAGCATCGTTTGGGTCTGCTTACACGCAGGTTTTTGATTACCATGAACCAGTTACAAAAGTTGTTAGTGGAACTGGGACTGAAGAGCAATTAAAATAAATAAGTTTTATAGCAAATGTACATGCTGTGTTAGAAAACATATTATATCTAAACAAATTGTAGACATCAATAGCAGCTTTGATATATGAGATTAAAGTCAAATTTGAAATTGGTGAATAGTGAAAACAAAACTGCAGTATATTACACAAGGAAGTGAAGAACATCAGTTTTTACGTTTACAGAGCAAGTTTTGCATCTAGAGTACAAATGTCAGTTTGAGAGATATGAACTTCGTGCACTGGATGCAGAATATAATTCCTCGGATATAATAGATAGGAAGCTTTTACATATTTGAAACTATTATCCACCAATTAAAAGCAAATATATTTCACATAGTATGGAAGTAAAACCTTTGCCTACAAATAAAACAATGGTTCTACTAGTGATAGTTTGCTTTCTATGGTTACTGTGGCTCAGAGAGTACAAAAGTATAACTTACAAAATGCTTACTAGTTTACTATGATTAAATGCTCTAGCTGTAGCATGTGTTTAAATAGTTACTAGTTCCGTAAACTCGAGCTATAGCGCTATATAATTGCTTCAAAAATTTCGGCACCCACCGTAGCTATGATATTGTTTCCATAATATTATATAGTACCTTATCATCTTTATATTCCTATTGAAAAGTTTTGAGACGTTGGGAAATGTAATGTGGTAAGTCAATATTAATGCTTCTATCAGATATCTGAATAAGTCAAACGTCAAAAGCATATAAATTCAGCCTATACTTACCTATCCGTGACATCTCAATGTTGAAATTGGCTAAAATGGGATGGTACAGAAGTCACTAGTCTGGTACGTGTAGATTCTACTAATTTTTTAATACTGAATATCCGGATATAGTTTAACAGGATATTATACAAGAGCCATTAGTTTGGTATGTCAGGACTCGCAATCTCCCAACGCCAGTCTTTAGTAAAATGATATGTACACATTTCAGTAGTCTAACATGCAATCTCCCAGTACTGTTTTTTACTTAGATTTACATGAGAGGGCACAAAAGTTAGTGACCCAGTATATATCGGTGCTTGTTTGTAATTTTCCAATGTTGATGTTTGTTTTACATAAGGCGATATAAGAAAAGAAACATATCTATATAGATATTATAGTCTCGAGAGTGCGTTTGATATATGGCAATGACATTTAAGTAAGCCAAACAATATCTACACACTATCAAAAAAAAAGTCTTTAGAGTGCCATCAAGAAAAATCAAATACCTTTTAGTTCTTAGGTCATTTTAGATATCGAATAAAAAATTGTAACAAAAATAGTATTTTTTTAGATAGTTTGGTAATTTCCAATATACCTTTTATGGACTAGCCATATAACAACGATATTTTACAAAATGAAAGAAAGGAACACTGACTTCAGTTAAATATAGCGAAATATATATTTCAACTCATTATCATAAAAAATATAAATATTCCACCATTTCCCTTAAATTTGATAATTATCTATTTTTTATGAATATCAAAAATTTAACACCTTTAACCAGCTCTAATATATTTTTCAACATGCTACGAAACACCTCCGATACAATGTTTTTAAACTCGTCACTACTTAACAAAAATCAAGTCGATCTATACTCCATTGAACCAGTTGCTTCAAATAAACCTGTATCTTGTCTACCATCTATCACAATTTTTTCTTCACCTGCTCATTCCACGCAAAATCCAAAATTTAAATATGTCGAAAAGTCGCAAATCAGCAACCCCGTTATAGGTAGCTTTTTCCACATTAATGCTGGAACCCACGAATCTAGAAGACGTTTTCAAAGATTGAGAAATGAGTGCTTGAGAGGTTTATCATCAAATCAAAGTTACAAAAGTGTATCACTTACCAGAAAACCTGAGACTCGCAAGTCTAGGTATCCTAATGGAAAACGTGGATTAAGAAGAGCCGATTCAATGCACAACACTACTAGTCCCCACAAAACTAAGACTGCAATGGAATTTATTGATGCTAGAAGGACAGATAATATTGATAGAAGTTCTGTTAATTGCAACATACACGTCGAAGCCAGACTTTCTAAACTTCTCACAAAAGACAGATCCTCTTTGCTAGATTTGCAAAACTTTGATATTTATCAAGACACTAAGGAAGCCAATTCTTACTGTAAAGATAAATTTCTTACAACAAATAATGCCTTTCCTGACAAAAGGACAAAATACGTTTGCGATACCTCTGATGCGCAATATACTGAAGACAAACTTTCAAAACGCCGCAAAAAGAGATACACCCTGGTAGATAGCCAGATAATTGATACTCATCAGCCTGCTAAAAAAGCTAGTTCTGACAATAAAAAAGGTCCTATTGCAGTCCAAACCTCTTCCCCCGACAAAAACATAGTTGATAACAAGGAGTCAGAAAGCATTTCCAATGACTATAATACGCACTATACGGAAGCCGATCTCTCAACTCGGCCCAGAAAAAAACACAACCTAGGAGAGCCTCAAGACTTTAATGTTAGCCAGTGTCTAGAAAAGAACAGCTTTTATAATAAAGAAGAGTCAATTGCAACCAAATACTCTTTTTCTAGCAGCAACAGCGTCAATGATACAAAGTCAGACAATGCTTGTGATACTTCCGATGTCTACTATACTGAAGCCAAACTTTCTAGACGCCCTAGAAAAAAAAGATATACCCCACCAAAACCTCGAAATATTGAAACTAATCAGAGTATTGAGAAGGTCAGCACTGAAAATAACGACGACTTTAATTCAACAAAACACTCCTCTTTAGACAATGACGACGACAACAAGTCGGAAAGCATTCATGATACTTCTGATTTGCCTGTCACTAAAATCGAAGAATACACAATGTATCTCAAAAACGTTAAAATTGACGAGGACGACCTTCATTCTGTTTGCAACACAGTGTACGAAGATGCTATTGAATCCGATGAAGAATTTGATGTCAAACCATTAGTAATTAAAGTCCCTCCTGTCCTCAAAAGCTGTCTAAAGAAGACTTCTCACTTTGTAAGGGTCCGTGCCAGCGCCGAGAGAGACGAAGAAATAGTTGACGAGCATGGAAACAAGACCATTAAGGTAACCACGGTTCCTGTCGTTATGTATTCACACGAACCGCTTCCGGTGACCACATCGAGCGAAAAGAAATCAATAGCGTTTGGGTGGGTGTTCGAACACACTTTTGATAACACGGAGTCCGTTACGAAAATTGAACCGTTGTCTGGGTCTTCGTGTGAGGAGACAAAATTAGAATCTCTGAGCGAAGAGACAATATTAGAACCTTTGATTGAGAAAACTATTTTGGAATCTTGTTGTGAGGAGACTGATAATGAGGAAAAATAGACTAAATCTTACAGGCTGTATGGAATTACGATCAGTGAAATTATTTAACAAGATCATCTGCTTGTTGTATACAACAAATTGTCACTACATGTATAAATGCGTTATGTGAAACAGTTAAATCGCATTGGGCACTTTATAAGTTTAGTAAAATAGAGCGTTATAGTATATAATTAATCTAACAATCCTGTTCCGTTTCTTGTAACTTTAGAGTGATACTTTCAAAGTAATTCTTACACACTAGGTATCAACAATACTGTCGCTATTCAAATAGAGTGTAGCTTTGATCCAGGGATGCATTGATCAAATAATCAATGGATGGCTAAACAAACTTATCTATTGTTTTGACTCGTATTCAAAAATTAGTAAAAATGACAATCCCCATAAATTTACCTGTTCCAATTGTATGGCGTCAGATACAAAATATGATATGAACAATTTCGAGAAGGTAACATAAGGCTAAATATTATACTATCTATACAGATTTAAGTATTACTCCATATTTGTGTCCAATCATAGGAGCCCAATATATTGGACTCCAAGAAACACCTATAACAGTAAAATGCAAATTTTATTAATCTATGTAAGACCGGTTCAAAACCATGATATCTGGACACCATCATCTGAAATGTCAACTAATGGTGTATATAAATACCTTACTTTCTTCTCTGGAAATAGTTTTGTTTAGTTTTGAAGCCGCTATTGTTCAGTTTCAGTCTTCTATAATTCATAACTAAGCCTCTAGCCTTCCCAGGCTTAGACGGAACACTATCCTCATTACTCTCTTCCACAGGACGCACTAAAAAGTCGTTAATATGATACTGCATAGAAAATAAAATAGCAGCATAGAAAAGTACTTACTGACATGTCGGCGCGTAGTCCGCTTTTGCCCCTTCTTTTTGCGAACATAATATCCTTCGGGGTTGACTTCTTCGTCAAGCCCTTTAGACTCAGCTAATGAATCAGGGTCAAACTCAGGGTTAATGTATTCTCCTTCATCATTGTCACTTCCACTTTCGACGTTCTCTTCTAGTTCATTATCAATTAATTGTCCATTTGTTTGATCAGACACCTTATTTTCACCATTAGGTTCTTGCGGCTGCGTAAGATTTTCTGGTAAAGTATTTACACGATCCTTGCTTACAGAAATGCCACTCTCTAATTCCAGATTATAATTTTCCATTTCCAGCTCTTTCATAATCTGCTCATCCTCTTCAAACCTCTTCATTTGGTCACTTATTTCCTTGGCTTTGATGTACTCTTTGATAACTCCACTTAGAACTAGTTTTGGTTTTCTTATACCTATGTCCTCATCCGAATCATCGTCAGATGCGTACTTTTCATCTGCATCTGTTCGCGATATATCGACAACTCCCAAGTTTAGATATGTTGGCGTAGCCGGGATTTCTGTTTTCTTGATCTTCTTCGGCGTGCAAATCTCTGCCACATGCCCCTCTTCCTCTCTTTTCCTTTTTGGCGTAGTAATAACCGGACAATCCATTAGTCCCATCTTAGGTGACGGAACATCTAAAAGTCCCAAGACTTTGCCGATCTTCTGGGGGGTGGGCCCAATTTCCTTTATAGGTGACCGCTTATTAGGCGTAAGGAATTGGTGCGGTAGAGATACATTATTAGGCGATAAAAACGCATTGGGATCGGAAGTGCGCTTTTGAGGTGTGGTAGGTATATTTGAGTAATGCTTCTTGCGTTCATTACTGGCTTGCGAGGGTATTAGTATTGGCCCATTTGTGGGAGCTTCAAAGTTTTGGTGAGATAAAGTAGCCAGTCGTTTCTTGTACTTTGCATAGTTTTTGTATTTTTCGCCTATACAAGGTGATGTGAATATGATTAGCTTGATCTGACGCATAAAAGATTTGGCCTAGGTAACTTACATATCGCCGGATTGGACTTGATGTCTGATTTTGAGGGAACACGTCCGTTTGAATTTTGAAAGGTTTGTTCCCATAGTTTTAGTTCGTACTTCAAATCATTGATCTTCTGCTCGAATCTTGCAGTAGCAGTTTCCAAGCTCATTCCTAAATATCGTGTAAAGGGGGGTGGTTTTCTGCTAGAACTTTAGGTAACAAGTAGTAGATGAAAACAGGTCTCTTCTAAATAAAAGTTTGACAAAACTTAATGATTATTAAAGAAACAAATATAACCAGAGCTTTTTCAAAATTATACAAAGAAGATGTGAGAAGACAAAAATCAAAATAGAATAGCTAGTTACAAAAATACCAAGATTTAATAATGGCTAGAAAAAAAAAATCACCAAAATAATTCTGCACGCGTTTTAGGAATAAATTTCGCGTTTGACTTGAAGCACCACTTAAGTTATTTGTAGCTGGTCCTAACTTTCTGACTTAAATTTTATCCTTTTATAAGCTTTTAGTACCAGTAAAATCTGGTTGACAGCGTGTAAAAGCGGCTACATGCGTTTCAAATTTGTCCTTTTCGCTTGATATCTAGAGATAAAAGTACAATAGCTTATTGAACTCCATATGATATAGATCATATCCCATCTAAAACAGTTCAGCTTTCAACGGAAATTTCCGATCATAGTTCATTTGAATAGATTTTTATGCGCTCTATGGTTAGATGTCAATGCTATTGGCGTTAATTTTCAGACACGTGACTATAAACTTTAAAAGACGACCACATCAGCAGCATCAATAGAATCATTCTAAAAAAATACAGAAATTGATTTCTTTCATCTTTCTTTAATCCAAACGTTTGAAGTATAGAGATAGACTCGAGAGTAAATAGCAGTTACAATTGAAGTCAGAAAATTAGATATGAGTAGTAAGGACTCGTTTTCGGATCTTTTGTCGTTCGCTGGGGCATCAAGCTCTAAACCAAAGAACTTGAACAACATGTCGTTGCAAGAAAGACTGCTATATCAGAAACAACAACAGAAACAAACACAAGAGCAAAAGCCAGCTGCCGATACATGGAGCAGTTCTTTGGATCTACTTGAATCCGGATCTATATCTGTGTCTACTACTCCTGTTTCGGCTCCATCCCCAGTAAACATTCAGCAAGAAGAAGATGACCCATTTGATATTTTCAACCGACCTCCGCCTCCTAAACCAGCACCAAAGCCAGCTCAGGAATTGTCAAATGATTCAAGTGAATCCAATGAATCACTACTGGAAGGGTTTACGGATGCTTTCCCGAAGAAACAACCAAGTTCGTCGTCATCTGATTCAACGAATCATTCGTCAAATTCAACAAGAGCTTCAACCCCTGGGGTGCAAAACATGGATCCACCAAAACCAAGAAATGCTGATCCTAGAGATCCGTATATTGCTGAGTTGGTAGACATGGGATTTACGGTTGAGCAGGCTAGAAAGGGTTTGGCAAACTCGGATACCGGATTGGATGTACGGCAAGCTATCGAATACTTAATGAATGAAGCGCATAGTAAAGCTACAGGTAAACCGATGCCCGAACGCCATTCTTCATCTTCGACATCATCAAGAAATAGTCAAAGGAACTCAAACCCATCAACTCCTGATATTACGAAACTTGCGACTGAATTCTCGAGCCAGTTTATAAGCACAGGATTATCAATTTTCAATCAAGTCAAGAAAAATACAACCAAAGCATTAGAGCAATATACCCATTCGGCATCCAATGATGGTACCCCTGCTTGGATGAGAGAGCAGGCGAAATATAGACAACGCTCTAATAGAAGGTTTGATGAAGATGCACAACCAATTGACATAGAAAACCCTGAAAGGTCTAGAGCTAGCAATCCACTAACAAATGAAGCACAAATGTTGGAATCTCACAATAGACCTACACCATCAGCATCAAATTACAGAAACAACAGCAACAGCAATGTCAATAATAGCAATCCATTTACAAAGCAAGCACATACCGCATTCACTGAAGAACCTTTCACCGATGGCAGTGATGGCTTATATGAAATGCCTAAAGATCAACCTTTCACTGACGATAATGATGGCTTATATGACACACCAAAAGACCAACCTCCCGCTAGAAAATCAACTGCGCCTCCACCACCAGCTCCACGAAAGTCCGCTGCTCCATTGTCAAGAGCACAACAATTCAAGGCAGAAAAAGCAGATGATATCCAAATGCGCCGTCGTCCTACGCCAAAATCACGACCTGCTCCTACACCCAAACCAGCTCCTGCCAAAAAGCCAGAAGTCCCGATCTCGCAAGCTGCCTTGGAGACATACACAAAGTACAAAAATTCAGGTTCAGAATTATTCAAATTGGGCGATTTCACAGCCGCAGTGGCACAATATTCACTTTCACTACAAGCGCTCCCTGCAAACCACCCGTTCAGAGCAACAATATTGTCAAACAGGGCAATTTCGTACCTTAAACTAGGAGACTCCAAATCCGCACTGGCCGACACAGATTCGGGGTTGCAGATAGTCACGTGCGCGGATGATAAGGAGATCTGGACCAAATTGAGCACAAGACGAGCAGAAGCGCTAGAGCATCTCGAGAGATTCGGCGAGGCTAAAGATCAGTGGCAGAAATTGGCAGATTCAGGAGTGGCATCGGCAAATGTGTTGGATGGCAAGCGCCGTTGTGTGCAAGCGTTGCAGCCCAAAAAAGCCGCGACAACAACTCCACCTACTGCCAAACCTGCACCACCGCGACCCTCTGCTCAAATGCAGCAAGCCATTAACCGAGTCCGGGAAGCCGGGCTTGCACAAACACAAGAAGAAACGGCGAAATTTGAGTTGCACGATCAAGTATCCATGAAGCTGGACGCGTGGCGACACGGCAAAGAGGATAACTTGCGTGGGCTTATTAGTAGCCTTGACTCGATTTTGTGGGAAGAACTGGGGTGGAAGAAGGTGTCGCTTGCGGATTTGGTGATGGATAAAAAGGTCAAGATTCATTACTTGAAAGCGGTGGCGAAAACTCACCCGGATAAGGTGCCACGGGATGCGACGGTGGAACAGAAGATGATTGCGAATGGGGTGTTTGTGACGCTGAATGCTGCATGGGATGGGTTTAGAACGGCGAATGGAATGAGTTGATTTGATTTTGATTAGATTTATCGTTCATTATATATGTATGGAATTTATATTATACGTATAGATAGATTTGTGTATTCTATATCTAGGAAAATGAAGCTGACTGTTGCACACATTGACTTTTTCAAAAGCTGATATTCGTATGATTGTTATTAATGTAGTAAAAACGGTGATTTGCTATTCAATGTTAGCTTACAGAAGCCTATCTCTTCACGATTCGATATTATGTATTGCAAAAAACGTTTACGCCATGACTGGACCAATCATGTTTTTTAATACATCTACCCACACATGAACAAGTAGAGGAATCCGGTCTCTTAAACAACCTGTGTGTAAAGACAGGGTATGAGATTTGTGTATTCAATTCGTGTTAATTGAATTGATTGGTTCAATATTTTGTGGATACGATTTGTGGAAACTGCGTGTAAGGGTTTGAATGGCTACCATCTACACAGCAATAAAGTACTCTTGTAAAGAAAACCAATATTGTTTCAGAAAAAAAAAGTATTAGAATATTACTGTAGTCATTGAGTATTATTCCGTAAAAAATAAATGTAACGTTTTTAAATTCTATATTATATCGATAAATTAATCTGATTCACACGCACATACAACTCTCCGCCACAACAAACCTCCCAATCCTACACATTAGCAGCACTATTTTACAACAGCTCATTCTCAGCATGTCCGTTTCCATTTCCATTTCCATGAAGGTCATCTCTTTTCGGCCGATTTACCGTCAAGATCGGGAACAGCGGGTGGTTTGACGCGTACAGGTCCTGCACCTTTAACGGCTCCGGATCAATATTAGATGGCGGCACCATAGTCGTTATCGGCGGCGACGTGGTGAGCGAGTCCATGAGACCCAAGAGCCCTGACGTCGGCGCTTCCTGTGCTGCTAGGATCTCGTAGTTGTCATCCGGCGACAGCAGTGTGAAGTCGTCCAGACTCGTTGAGTCATCCAAGTTGACGTATATCTCGCCAGCCTGTTTTTTTGATCCCGTTGTAGAAGCGGTGGACGATGGCACGGACGGCGGTTCTGACAGGGTCATTGGGGGTGGTATCAGGTCGGCAGTTCCGTTAGGCAGGGGCATTTCGCAGAGCCCGGCGGCGGTGGTGGACGGGTCTTGTTTCTTGAGATCTTTGTGCGGTTTCTTTTTGGCGTGGTGGGTGTGTGAGTGGTGGCAAGAGCAGAGATCTTTTGAAATGAAGCAGGGACAGGCTTCGGCGTGGGTGCCTGCGGAAGACCCGGCGCCGCAGAGGCATTTTGAGTGCAGATTTTGAGATTTTCTTCGATCTTTGCAATGCTGACATTGGGTCGTGGGTCGGCCCTTGGGCTTGATTTTCTTTAGGGGCAGATTCGTGTGTGTGCAGCCTGTGACTCGGTGACCACGGATGCATCGTTCGCAAGCGTATTTCTGACCGTCTATAAACACCATCTTTTATTTTTTTCTGTTCTGTTCTGTTCTGTTTCTTTTTACTTTAGTGTATTCTTAAGCTGTTGTTATTGATACTTTTGACGATTTGGGAAAAACGATATGCGCGGTATTAATTGTGAACTTCGTATTAAACAAAAACAAAACAATTAATTTTGACAATATGAGCGGCGGAAATGAGATGAATATTTTATTTTTATGAATAAATAAATAAAGGGGGGGAAGAAAAGGATGGAGGGTGGGGAGGAAAGAATCAAAGATTTGTACTAATCATGAGACCGGATTGTAGCAAGAAGATATTTGAACGCTCTTTTATTCTATACAAGGGAGTTAAGACGTTCATGAAGGTTTATAAAAGAAGAAAAAATAAAAAAATCACTAAGAAGAAAGGAAGAAGAAAGAAGGAAAATAAAAAAAAAGATAAAAATTTTATGTGTGAAGTGAAGTTCAGTGATTCAATGATTCATTTTGACAGCTCAAAAGTTTAATATGAACGGTGTTGGTATTCTCTGTTTGAGCGTTCTGAGGTACAAATTCTTCACATACCGTACTTGAAAACGCAATACAACGAGTATCACATCACAAGCTACAAAGTTTTCTGGCTACTTTAGAAGTTGAATCATATGTGCACACAATATGACACGGAATGACGTTAATTGAACGAAAATCCAACATCCCTAGCCACATAAAGAAGCTTCAAGCTCATCAACTATTGTAATCGTACCGTATTACTAGAAACAGAGTCAGTTTTACTGTATAAACTGATTATATAGATTGCTCTTCGGCCAGTCAAATCAGTTGTCCTAGGCGGTAAAACAAGAACCCGTTGTCGAGAGAATGATATTGTAACTTATACTGGTAAAAAGAAGAGGCTAAAATTGCTAAAAAAAACAGGCTAGACCGGTTATAAGCTTGAAAGTACAAGTAATAAAATGTAAAGTAGAACTATTTAAACTGAGGCGGAACCTCAAGGTAAACTCTGAGCGTACTGCACGGTGCATTCAGTTACTTATACTAAAGCCGAAGTACTAAAACTATTATTTATGTTCTACATGCATATCAGTATTATATAATCTGCTTACAGACTATTAATCAATAATTACAAGTGATTACACAATTCATATTTTCTTATCTATCGTCAAGTTTGTGACTAACCTTTTGAGCTTTACCCAAACAGATTTTGGAGTTGTCAATTCCCCTATTTTAGTGATTGTTGTTCTTGTTGTTTATAATCGCAAAACGTACCAAATTTAACTCCATTATTGGTCCAAACCCCGAAAAAAATTCTCATAATTGACGCAACAGCTGGCAGGCACAATCAGTAGAACAAGCCCACTTACTTACACCCCCTCCTTTGCCTAACGACCAAACGGCCCCACGTAGGATATATATTTAATACAATGGTATCGCACCTTCCATCTAGTCTCACAGGCTGTGTGAATACCTTACCAGTGGCCAGTAAGTAGGCATTGTCGAGCAAATTTGTAGACGGCGCTTATTAAGAGCTGATGCAATTTTGTGACCTTGTTGATGCCGAATGTGAGCAAATTGTGGCAAATCAAACAGCTTTCCCTGGTCAAGCCACATTTGTTTCTACAGCAACCATGTCAACACAGCCCTAACGTGGCTCTTCCCTCAAACCCCTCCCTCTGCGAGAAAAAAAGGTAGAACCAAAAACTATATAAGTCACGAGGAATTGCGCAATTCTGAATGATTTTTTCTTCTCTTTTTTTCCACTAACAACCTATCCCTATACTGCCTGTGCCAATTTGTGGTCTATCCCTATCCCTCTCGCCCCCATATATTATTGCACTGTGTGTATAACAAATTGTTCCGCTCTTGCACTTATTCTTAAGTCTCTTATTTTTTAAACAAAGCCCTATATCTTTTATTGTATGTATCATTGCCGTTTTCACAAAACTCCCTCGACTTTAAGCTTATCGCCGCCGTTATCACAATACCCACCAGTGATAACATTATTTTTACTCTCTTTTCATCTCATCTCACCGCATCATTGAATATTCTGCAATGTTTGTTCAAAAAAAGCAAAAATGACATGCTAACCAACCGTCTAGACCTGCTATTTACTGTCTAGTATACACTTATAACAATGTTTGAAATCACGTCATCCATCCCCCCTTCGCCCTTGAACTCACCTTGCTCGCGTCCCTCTACTTCAGACATGTCATTTAACGGTCTCATAACCCGCCTTAAAAACATTCTGGGCCCTTCGACGCTGACGGACTCTAACGTTCCAGTGCTCTTACAGGCGCTACGAGAGTTTGACCAGACCGCACGCTCGGCGGAATGGATGCCCTACGCGCTAGATGCCCCTGGAAGGGAATACACTCGTAACAGTGTCGATGACTGCAACGATCTAGCAAACCTGCTGGTGCTCGTGTGGAAACCTGGTATGGGGTCAAAAATTCATGCGCACGCTGATTCCCACTGCGTCATGAAGATACTGAAAGGAGAGCTGACTGAGACCCTATACGACTGGCCGCACGAGGACGATACTGTCGAAGGTGAGGTCCGCGACGGGTACGAATGGAAAGTTAGAAGAGAAAGAAAGTTGAAGGAAGGTGAGGTAGGGTACATGAGCGATGAGCTGGGGGTTCACAGAATGTGGAATTCTACCAATGAACTTGCAGTATCGCTGCATTTGTACTCGCCTAAAGTTGAGTGCTGCTATGTTTTTGAAGATAAAAATGCGATTAGGCAGGTTGTCAGCATGAAAAATGTGTTTTCCAAAAATGGAGTTGTGATTTGAATTTGGGGTTTGTGAATGGCGACATTAACAAAACCAATTACCAAACGGTACCGACAAACTCTAACTTATTTTTATTATTATTATTACCACTATTACTACGATTATCATCATGACTGCCATTGTCCTATCACACGCACCACACGTTGTATTTTGTTTCTGATTAGAGCATGGTCTCTGTCAATAGTGTGCGGCGATAGTGTCTAGAATTATATTTTGAATCTTTTATATCTTTCGTTCAGTAACTATATACTATATAAATCAATCCAACCCTCAGTGTTTTTTCTCATAAACAGAATAAAATAGAGAAACGGCATGACATGGTATGGCAAAGCAAGGCACATGTTTTCGTAATGTCGCGTGGTTTGAGATTTTTGTAGCAACAGAAAACAACGCACCAATAGCAAATGAATATCAAGATCGTGTGGGTGGGGTGGAGAGTGTGGTTTGGTTTGCGAGAGAACCCTTGAAATGGTTGCACTAGTAGCGTAACCGTGGTTATTTGATTGATTGATTGGTTGATTGATTGATTGATTGGTTGATTGATTGATTGATTGATTGGTTGATTGATTGATGGATTGATTGATTGAGTTCAAGATTGATTACGCTCGGCGAGAGGGGGAGGGGGGCGTGTGTCAATTGCTCTGGCCAGCACCAAAAAAAACGACAACAACTCCCAAACAGTCAAAAGAAAATACGCACGTGTGAATGGGTTTGGACCAATCAAAATCATTTCTGCTACAACATGGAGTAGAAGATTAAAAAATACGTTTATCTGAACCCACAGATTATTATTATTTTTTTTTGTATTTTCAGGACTAGTCTGGTCTGAAGATAGAAATCTAGGAAAAGAAAAACAAAACTGATAGTATGGTACAATGTTATGAATATATATAAACAATTGGACGTCCTGATATATCTCCATCTATATATCTCCATCTATATATCTCCATATATATATATTTATTTATTTTACGTCAAAGACTCGCAAAACACCCTTAAATTATATTTGAATACACAACAATATCAATACCCTCTTTGGTAGTTATCTAATCAATCCAGTTCAATAACAAACCACTAGTCCCTGTCCCAGAATCCAAATCTCCTTCGAATTCTAATACCCTACAAAAAGACAAAAAAACAATGTCAAACCCATCTCTTCACACAGACACAATCGACCCGCTACTACTCCCTCCACCCGCACTACAGCCTCTCAAATGGCAGCCCTCCCTCCACCCAAAACGTCCACGACCCCTTAAACCCAAGCTCCCGGAAGCCCCTTCACCAACCTCCTCGCCCGCACCTTCCACAGTAGCATCCGCCAAGGCAGGTGTCAAAAAGAAACCCAACAGGAAAACGTCACATTCTGAAATTGAGAAAAAACGACGCTGCAAAATTAATCATCAATTTGAAACGCTGAAGCAACTAGTCCCGGCGTGTCGAAATCACCCATCTTCATCATCGTCGTCGTCAGCGGCGGCAGCATCTTCTTCTTCTGCTGGCGGAAGTGGAGGTGGTGGCGGAGCGGCGGGAATGCACAAATTGGTGATACTGAAAGAAACGGTAGAGTATATTAGGTTTTTGGAAAAGGTCCTGAAGGTTAATAATATTGTGGTACCGGAGGTGTGTGATTTGAGAACGGAGCCGGGGGCGACGGTGATGCCCATGTCGCCCCCTGAAACTGAAATTCAGAGAATCAGAGTTGAAGATTTAATACACTCATGATGACCATCCAGTAAATACTCTATCCAACTATTTATCTTTGTATTTTTTTGTAAAAATATATCTAAATTCACTTAATCAAAATGTTTGTTATCACTACCATCAAGAACCCGCATGCCAATGTGTGTTGTTTTAGTCCGATCTGTCTCCATGGCATTATACAAGTTATCCCAATCTGCTACTGCTGCTGACCTTGTAGTCTTTTGAGATCTCTACTAGTGTGAGTTAGTCTAATTCAATGGCGTTATGTTTATTTATTTTCGTTTATAATATTTGTTTTGGAAAAAAAGTCATTTTCGAAGGATTGGATGAAAATCAAAATTGAAATCACAAATATATATAACGGGGAATGAAATTTAATGAATGCCAATTGCTTGCGCGTGTGTGTATATCGTTCAAAGTAGTACAGTATTTAATACAAAAATATCGAAAACGTGAAAGTTTTGTGACTTAGCATTTACAAGGGGGGTTCTCTTGTTTGAAAGTTCTATGTTTGAAAGCTTTAAACATAAGTCATAAAAATTTTATATTTAGAATCGGATTTAAGGTTAAAATAAGGAAATCACATGATTATGAGCTTATTTGCCAATGTTTCACCAAAATTAAACAAAGCTGGTAAAGTGTTGACTCTATTCCGGCTAAAACCCACAACTTTCTTTATTTAAATTTAAACATTTTACGTTTCCTTTCTTTCATTCTTTTCTGAATTTCTTTGCTTTATAATTCAAGAGCCCCCCTTATATTAACTCGCCAACTCACACATTTTGTTTCATTTCCAGAAACAAAACAATAACTTCAGAAAGAAAACCCTTGAAAAAATAACAAGATAAAGCCCTCCCGATAGATAATCAATAATGACCTCAGATAAGAACCCTTTCACATCCGAAACCACACCCGCCCAGCTTCTCGCACAATACATTACTCACCGCGAGACCCGCAACGCTTCGCAAACTACCAGCTTGCTAGCCAGCGGCCACTTCTCCGCTGACCCCATTCTTCAAGGCGTCGTTGAAGACCCCCGTAACTGCATTACGATCTGGGCCATCCCGCCCGGCTGGGTGCGCGATCTAGTCGTCAGCTTGCAGCGCGAGCTGGTGCAGATTCTCGGAGACGACGTTTGGATTATGCCGGCCCAGAACCTGCACATGACGGTGCTTGAGATTGTTCACTCCAAGCCGGAGCAAGTCGTACTCGACGAACTGAGCAAGTTGAAACCAGGGCTTGAAGAAGTGCTCCGTCTTGATCCAGGGAAGAAAATTGGGCTCATGAGACCGTACCTGTGTTTCGACGCCAATGCCGTCGCCATCACTTTTGTGCCGGAAATTGAACCGGAAGAACCAGGAAATGGAAGTGAACGAGAGCTCGTGTCGTACTCGCAATTGAGAGCCCAGCTGTGGGAAAAGGTGAACAAGCATGTGGAAGTGCAAAGCAGGTACAGCTACCCGAGCGCACACGTGACTGTTGCAAGGTTCGTGGGCGAGGCCAATGAAGAGAAGGTCAAGAAATTTGTGGACCTTATAGGCGAGCTTAATGCAAAGCTGGCGAAGGTGGAGGACGTATGGGATGTTGGGGCTGAGAAGGGGCTTGTGTGTAGGTGTGGTAAGATATGGTATGGAGGTGGTTGGACTGAATTGGAGGGGAATACAGTTGGATGAGGATGAGGGAGTTGGTAGAGATAGATGGAGTATAGAGAGATATAGAAGGTGGTTGATTTGATTTGTTTGTTGTTCTGCTAGAATATAAGTTATTAGAAGTACACAATAGATGGAAGAGAAGTTTTGTAACAGTATATATACAGATTCTTATTATCTTTTATGAAAAATGTATTCATTTCAGTCCACACGAAAATTCATTAAAAGTTTTCTTCTTGGAATGAACGAATACTTTATTTTGATGTTCTATAGTATTGGTTGAACCAAATGTGAACCGTAGTATAAGAACTGTATGTATGCTGGAAAACCGGTTTTCTTTTGCGGTTAGCTTTGGGGAAAGCTACCGTAAACAAAAAGGTGCGTATGTACAGAAAAACTGGGCCGGTAAATACAAAACTTTGCCGTGATTCCACAGGGTACAATTGAGTGTCTTGGAGTAATGAAAAAAACGTGGAATTGTATAGAAACTTGGAACCATAATGGAACTCGGAATTGTTTAGTAGCTTGAACCATTCAGGAACTTTAGAGTCGTTCAGAATTTTGGACTTTGTTAGTAACTTAAATCATCTAGAAACTTGGAACCATCCTAAATTGTGGAATAACAAAGGGACTTGGGCATACTCACAAAAAAAGCCTAGAAATAGAAAGCAAGAAAGGAAAAAACTTTTGTGTATTGTGAAATGGGTTCCTAGAGAACTGGAGTTGTGGGGGTCGGGTCGGGTCTGGAACTGGGGTTGTGGAGTAGGATGGTAATTGGGGTCCGAAACCAAATGAGTGGAACAAAAGTCAATGTCTCTAAGAAATGAAATTTGTGCTGTATCTTGAAAATTCACACTGTATGGACTAACTGATGATAAGAGAACAATATAAATCATTTTCGTGGTAAAGTCGTGAAATCGTGTGTGTACTTTTAGTATACGCAATTAAATTCGTTTTATTTGGAAGTTCGAACACTGTCTAGATGGTACTACTATTCGGGGTTTACTACTTGGTGCGCACACTGTTTAGTGTACACTGTACACGCCTAGACTTTTGTACCGGTAGAGTTCTGTAGTATTGAACCAGGACTTGAAGGTCAAATTGAAAGAAGTCAAAATGTCAAAATGTAAATCATATATAAATTTGTTGTCAAGATGATTCTTTTGTGGTAAGTCACTGTGTTCGAAGTTTCGTTCTGTAGGTTTTAATATATACCATCATATTACTATGGTATTGGATGAATGGTTAGGTAGAAAATGGCACCTACTGAAGTTGAAAGTATTTATTTTTCTTGACAGGAAAAAGTTCTTTATTTTATAGGTATACCAGTAAATACTTGAAGGCGGGAGTGAACTTGTTCCAGAACAACCAATACCTCCAACCATTAGAAACAGATATTCTTGGGAAACTCAAACTCCTATAGTAAGCCATTTCTATAAATCAACCAGCACGATTTAAGCAGGTCCTTTTATTGAGACGTTGTTCATCAATACACAGTTGTATTGATTGCTAGTGATGTATTGTAATTTACATAAACCATGACAACAAAATTTCATCTAACACAGATGCCAGATGCTGATTTCATATATTTACCATGGTATAACACCGGCAGTAGCGGTAACTTTGTCATATTATGGTGTTGATTTTTTAGAGTTCAATATATTTTTTTTCCTTTTCCCATCATCAGTTTAGTTCAAGTCGATCAGTTTCGTTCCAAATTAATTAATTGGTTATTACTGTACCGTACACAATGAACTGTTTCTCCTTCCTTCTTATTCCCCATCATCCAAATCCAGAACCCCCAACTTCCAACTTCTTTTTTATTATTAATATTAATATTCCCTACCAGATACCACCACTTTACAATATATGCACAACACATACATGTGTCTATCTTTGTTTCAAACGCCAGACTCCTTCCTTCCAAAACACCATTTTAGGAAATACAACTGGCGTTGAGTGTGTTTATACGTTGTAGTAGTACAACACGAACAGATTGATTTGTAGGTTTTGAGCCCTGAGGCTTTGAACTGGGGTTGCGTCAAGTCAAATTTGGTCTGGTTGATTTGGTTTGACTGAAGGAGATGGTTCGTGGGTGATTGGAAAAGGGTGGGAAACGGTTGGGTAGAATAAATTTATACAGTACGGGGTGTGACGTAGATGTGTTGTATGGGGCGTTCTATATAGATATACTGGTACACATTCAAATTTCGATTGGTTTGGACTGTGAAGTTTTCTTGAAATGTTTTCTATTATAGATAGATAGGATAGAACTCTGAACTATTATAATGGACAGTGTATAACGGTCAGCTAATAATCACAAAAATGCTTCTACAGTATTACCAAAATAAACTATTTTAGAGTTTTTCGGTGTAATAACATAAACAAATGAATATATCTCTTTATATGAGCTTATTGACGTTTGTTATGGTAAAAGTGATCAAATTTGTATAAATTCATAACCACAGACACACATACAAAAAGGACAAAGTTCATCTCTGGAATGTGAAAAATAAAGAAAAAAGTTCCAATCAAAATAAAACAAAAGGTGAACCAAAAATGTTTGTGATTACTGGTATGGAAAATTCATTAATAGTATAGTACAAAAATAAATAAAAATAAACTGCTGCTGCACAAATAGATCCCGGATCTAGTCAAAATTATGTGGTGATCATCTCGTTCGGAGATGTCAATATTATGATTATAAGAGAGAGCGGTTGCGTGTGTGTGGTATATACAACAAGAACTGAACATAAAACAAACAGGTTAATGAATATTATGTTCCCCCTTTTTTGTTGTTGTTGTTACTGTTCAGAAGATAAATATGGAAAGATGCTTTGTTTTGAGAATGATTGAATGAATGAAGGCAGATGATGCTTTTTTGGTTTGGCTTGGTTTGGAGTCTTTCCTAAGGTTTCAATTTCTCCTTCCTTTTGTTCATATTTGTGCCCTGACACAGACTGACACAACAATACCAAATACAGAAAGAAACCTCCCAATATATCAAAGACCCAAACATTAAAAATAAAACCCCGTAGGAGATGTTTACATGTCTCTCACCATCATTATCAATCACCAATCCACCGGTTTCAAACCTTCATCTTCCTCCTCATCAAAATCCCAAACCTCAACTTCCACCACTTTATCCGCGACCCAAACGCACCCACTATTCGAGCTCGTCTGGCTCCACACCGACAACGCTCTTTCCCTCTCCCTTCTTTCCGGTCCAATCTCCGGTCCCACTCCAAACCCGAACCCGTCTTCCAAGCCATACGCAACGTCATCAAACCAATCGCCCATCCCAGTTCCAAACGGTTCCAGGCCTTCCAACTCCAATCTGGTTCCAAACGACCCAGCGGTGCTACTGCTGCAGCTGCTACTGCTGCCGCTTCGTAGCTGGGTAATGGAATTGGTGTATGTGTACGATTGTGGTGATGGCGGCGAGACGTAGGACGAGGTGGAAAGACGGGGCTGTCGCGAGCGGCGAGGTGAGGTGGGAGGTGTTGGGAGTGAGCGTGGTGCGATCCAGCTTCGGCGACGCATGAGACGGGCGAGTGTGCGGGTCGTGGTTGCGGATTCTTGGAGGAATATGTCGGAGGTTGAGTAGGTGCTAAGAGGACGGGATAGGAGAGTCCATGAGTTTGAGTGTGATGGTGGTGATGGCTGTTGTTGTGGGGCATCGTTTGGACCGAGTGTTTGGGTTGAAGCTGATTTCTTTAGAAATGTCATTGTTGTTGGTGTTGTTGTATGTTTATTGTTGTTGTTTAATGAATGAAAGTGAGTTTTTGTTTAGTTTAGGCGATGGTTGTAACGAATGAATGAGTAGGAGGTTCTTAAATGAGCGACTGAAGTAACGAATGAATAAATAAATGAATGAATAAATAATTTCTGGAAACAAATTACCAAACTAACGAATAAATAAAAATGAAAAAAAGGCCAATTGAGATTTTATTTATAATATTATGAGCAAAATGTCAAACCGTACAAAAAAATAATAATCAAGTAGTGTAGTAACAATTTTTTTTCTTTTTTCTTTTTTTCTTTTCTGTTAATATTGGCGGTATGGCATAAAGGAAGATCGAGATCTGCTACCCAAAAATCATTTTTCTTTTCTTTTTTTCTTTTTTTTTTCTGGAAAGAGGAGGGAGACACAACAAGAAGGAGGTGATGACTGTCAAAAATATAAAATAAAAAAAGAAATCTGTTAGGCATACAAAAGTTTATTCTATTTCCACTACTAAATTACTTGTAACTTTGACGTAGAAACCTCCAAATAGAAAAAAAGGGTTCATTCGATATGTAAAATACAAATGTCTATTATTTCCATCCCACGTCTCCTACGTTCTTCCATTAACTCTATCTCTCCTTCACTTCGACTTCCTTACACAACCATCAACACAACCCAATCTAACTACGCGTAAGCGCGTATTCCTCACGGTTATCCATCTCCAAAACCACACGTACTGCACACATAAGTTCCAAAACGCCAATTTACGTCTATATATATAAATATATAAATCCTTTGTTTGTTCGTTTGTTTGCTTGTTCTCACTGCCTAACCTGTTTTTTTGTTTTTTGTCTTGTTTATAGGTCCGTTTGTTAACGTCGTCGTGAATAACATATATTCACACTGGTGCAATTGCGTGGTTTGGACGGGGATACAAAGAAAACAGTTGGCCACATGGGCTCATTACATTTTTTTATTTTTTTTTTCACAGTAAAGTCAAAGGAGTGAAGGGTTCGTGGTTTGGGAGTTGAAGGGAAAGAAAATGAACAATGAATATTGGTAGCGCGCGGTAATGGAAAGTTTTGCGTGTCGGGGTTTTTGTGTAGAGTCGAATACAGTTTGAACTTGAACTAGCCCATTACGTACAGTTTATGTCTAGTAGATAAATTATCGCATTAGACTGTACTCTTGTAAACGAGACAAATAAAAGGGTAAAAAAAAGTCAATTGAATTAGCACCTGCCAAAGCCAATCTCTTGCCTTTTTGTATAAAATGATAAAGTACTACGGTTTCTCTGTCCAATATATATGAAAAATTCCAAAGATATACCAAATTCACAAAGCATAAGACAACAAACTTTATCAAATGCGGTCGCGAGAACAAAGGAATTCTTTTTCATCCAAATCGCAAATAAACTTTTTCAATAAATATCGGAATATGAACAAGTTATACACAAAAATGCCCAAATTCGTTAGCACACTTTTATTTATCTTCAACAGAGATGTGTATCTAATATACAAAAACCGAAGCACAGGCAGATAGCTTCTTCTTTATATGGATACGCGAACAGCTCAAAGTAGAACCTTTTTTTATTTACTTATTTCTTCTTCTAGATCTGATCTGATCCTTTTTTTTTCCAGTTTTTGTCTTCTGCGAGCACTGACACCATAGTCGAACATTATAACTGGGCGTGACGTGAGTGTATTTATTTGTTTTTTTACGATAAAATATGCAAGTTGGAGAGGGGAGGAGGGATCGGTGTGTAGTTCTTTTTGTTTGTTTGTCTGCTTTTTACGGAAAGTTACTTGATGTGGAAAAAAAGGTTGGGAATATTTGGGGGGAGAAGAAGTGTGTGTATTGGGGGACAGAACTGGGTGAGTGGTAGTGGTTGGGATGTGTCAAAGTGAATTTGAGGTGGATATGTTGGAATGAGTTGGTAGTTGCAATATTACAGGTTGTATTTATCATACAGTGGATATGCAGTCGACACTAGTCAAAGTAAATTTGCATATCAATGACCCGTTCATATCCATACACAATCCTTTCTTTATCTTCCATCAATAGTAGGATGTATATCATATCACACCTTCTGTCCATCATCACAAAACATCTACCAATTCATAAGCTCATCAAAGACGCCATAGGCAATCAAAACATCCATCAATTCTTTTGGAAAACAAATACAAACCAACCTCTAGATCGCCATCTGTCTGTCTCTCCCTACAAAACGACCTTAAAATATGTGAATTCTTCTTATACGATATCAAGAAATGTGAATATATGTGGTGTGATCATGTTTATTATTGTCTTGGTTTTAGAAAGAGATGCCTGTTCCGTTCGACTTTCCATATTATATAAAAAGGTTTCTTAAGGCTGTAAACTGTCTGGTATCTTGTTCAACACCACTTATTTACAAGACCAAAATATTATTATACAGTACTACCTTCGTGAACCAAATATGTGTGAGATAAGCTACAATCTATAATAATTCCAATCAACAAAGACAACTGAACAAATGAACAAATGAACACACTAACATATCTTTTTTTATTTATTCTCGGTTCTTGTTCTTGTATATATATATTTTTTAGATCGACCGCTCCTCAACGATGATCACCACAATCTTTCCCGTACAAAATCGCGGGTCAGTAGATTTTCCAAGATGAAAAACAAAAAAGAACATATACCTTTTCTCTCTACAACCCACAACGCAACATTCATTCATAAAAACTATGTGCGCTCTCATCCCTTAAACAAGAACCCAAAATCCATAAGTTTACTTTGCCGGTGTATACTAAAAAGACTCAAACTTGTTTCTGGACCCCTTTTTCTCAAACACTCCCGGCACCCAATCCATTCAGCGTAGTTCAACAAGCATACCACACGAAGTAACACAATCTCTTGTCAAAAAGGAGCTAACCTCGCACTGTCTTAAACCTAGCCACGACGACGAGACCCTGGTACCTTCTGTACATTGATATATGTCATTAACTTCTTACAGTATTATGGGCTTATGCGCGTACAGTCCAATAGCAATTAGCATAGACTTTGTTTTTGTTTTTTTCTGTTTTGACTTTTGGAAAACTTTATTACACCCTGGCTCGACTAAAAGGCGATCTGGCATATAAAAAAACGGTCCAGAAGGGTGGAGCTAACGTAAAGAAAACGTCTTTACCGACGACTGCTTGACATGAAAGGGTTTGTTAAATCTACCGGGGACGACGGGTGGGCTAGCGAGCAGGGTGTCGATGGGCGTGTAAAGTCATGGACTAGGATCTGGTACACTTGAGTACTGTATGTGCAGGAGGAGAAGGTTGACAGGTTCGAAGGACCCTGTTTTGAATGAGTTTGGGGTAATAGTACCATGATACTATTGTTAATCTATAATATAGACTCATTTCATAGAGTTACGTTATTCCTTAGAGAACTAGATGATTTCCTGATATACGAAAAGTTTTTAGAGTTTTATAGTTGTAATGAAAATTGATGAGGTATGTTGACAACCTTGTGAATAAGAATGGATATCTTAAAATATCATAGTACAGAACGTGTCGTGAAAATAGGTGATATGTTTGATGTTATTTGTACATTTCTATGGATGTGATTGGTGGCGGATAATAGTTGTTGATGGACTTCAACTACTTTGTATATATTGAATTTCTGGAGGCAAAAAATTGTGTACCAAACCACTGGTGATCCAGATTTTATCTTGCCTCCACTATTTTTAGGGCTCACTGAACTTTGTTTCTCCATTTTTATTTGTACAGCATTTATCGATCTTTCGGTGCTAAATTTAGACGCGCTGAGATGTTGGCCTGACACAATTCAACAAGCTGTTGGACACTTTATCGCATAAGCTTATTGCCTTAATATTAAACCCACCATAGACTATGGCCATGGCTTATCCCTAGCCAACAATCACAACAAAACTGGAACTATTTTGACTTGCATCGCCTAACAGTGGCTATCTATTGTACCAAAATTGAAAAACAGTGAAAAAGCATGTTATCAAGTTATAAATGACACTCTATTAGCTACTTCTTTAGCATAAGCTTCTTAATTCCACATAAGCGAAAAACCCTAAGCTAATGCTAGTAACAAGTCAGAATAATATTGGCTTATCTACACCTTGTGATGGGTAGACTCTATCTTAGCTAAATATCGTATTTTGTTGTTTCCATAGACTTACAAGTATGCATCAAAGATATTGTATCGATCTGAGGTTGAATTATGTTGACTAGTGTACCGTATGCTTATGTGCAACACTAAATGATTAGACTAATTCTAATTACTGTGGTCTTGTCCCACAGAAAACACTTTTGTGGGCTTAGATCGTACACGGTAGAATAGGTCACTGATATCGACTCATATTATAACAAAACTAGCTAATTCAAACCAATTTGATCTGATCATGATAGATATAGAACTAATTTATTGTTGTTGTTTTTTCTTACTAGTGTATATATAATGGAGGTGTCTAGCAAATAAAAACACATGTGTACACTTTCCTCAATGTTAATATTTAGCTATCGCTATATCGCGACTTGCAACCATTTTTACGGCCTAACTCACTAGTTCAGTCCATCCATGTCTCAGCTAGACCCAACCAAATACGGCTACAACGGCCAGCTCGACCATATTCGCGAATCTTACTACCCAAGTCTGACAAAAGACGAAGTCTATCTTGACCATGCCGGCACGACCATACCCTCCAAGCTTTTACTCGATTCTTTTGCTTCATCTCTGTCCGACCAGTTCTACGGGAACCCACATTCTGACTCACCCAGCTCGATTCGGGCTGACGAAATGATTGCTTCTGTGCGTGAAAACCTTCTTAAACTTTTTAATACTACCCTTGATGAATACGCAGTGGTGTTTACATTGAACTCGACCGCATCGCTTAAACTAGTTGCTGAGTCTATCGGAAACTACATTTTTCTTTACTCTAAACATTGCCATACTTCTGTTATTGGAATGAGAACGTATGCCAAAAAATATGTCCAATTCGAAGACGACCAATTAGAACCGTTTGTTGAATCTAGCCAGTTTAAAAATGAAAGCACGATGCTTGTCGCCTGGCCAGGCAGATCAAATTTTACCGGAGATCTGTGTCCAGAAGACTGGCCCAAAGTATCCAAACTGCGCCCCAATACCTTTACACTTCTCGATGCTGCTTCATTAGTTTCATCCCACCCGCCCGATCTTTCCATCAACGCTCCGGATTTTGTAACCTTCTCCGTGCACAAAATGTTTGGCTTCCCCAACCTTGGAGTTTTGTTAGTCCGCCGCACCTCCAATGCAGTAAGCCTTTTTTCAAACAAGAAATATTTTGGTGGAGGAACAGTCGACCTTGTAACAACTCGCCGTGAGGAACGACGCAAAAAGTTCCCTGATTGTATTGAAGACGGAACTGTCTCTTTACTCTCCATTCTGGCATTGGGAATAGCCATAAAAACACACAATCAGATTTTCGGAAGCTGGACAAACATCCATTCCCACATCACCGAGCTAAGCATCTACGCTCACACAGCGTTCAAAACCATATCTTTTCCCAAATCCTCTCTTCCCCTACTAACCATCCACTCTACACCAGGCTCGCCCATTGTAGCCTTCACCCTGAACTCACGCACACACGGGTACGCCACCTTATCCCAGCACTGCGCCAAAGCGGGCCTAAACATCCGGGTAGGAACGCTGTGCAACCCGGGGGACGCGATGCGCGTGCTGGGCGTGAAAGACGAGGATATGGAGAAAATGTACGATGCGGGGAAACGGTGTGGAGATGAGATGGAAGTTGTTAAGGGAAGACAGCTTGGAGTGGGAAGAGTGAGTTTGGGCGCTATGAGCTCGAGTGAGGAAATCGAGAGGGTCGTGAAGTGCTTGGAGGAGTTGGCGGAGATTGTTGAAGAGCAAAATGGGATGGTGGAGGAGTATGAAGTTGATGTCAATGGTGGTAAGGGTGAACAAAGTCAACAGGTTGTGGAAGTTGAGGAGAGACTGAATCAACGGGAAAAGATTGGGTTGGTAAGAGCATTTTCGACAAAATTCATGAAAGTGTACAGAAAGAAAAATGTGAAGATAGTTTGATATTGTTTGATGTAATTTTTTGATAATATTATGATAGTGATTGGAAACTCTTAGAAAACAGTCATCTCATCTAATCTACTGATTGAGTTTTAAAAGCCCAGGCAAATCATTTACTCAGCTCTTTATCTTCTAATATATAACGAGAATAAAACCTATACGAACCACATAGTAAATACTCGTTTTACTTGCTAATTTACGTACTGAGCTGAGATATGAAAGGTCAGATAAAGAACTAGCTGGAAATGCGTTTAGACTTGGGCAACTTGTTGACGAGTCTACTTTTGTTATGTGTATGTGGGTAGATATAAGTAATGTACAAAACATATCAATCTAAATTGTCATATTGTGGTAGTTTTATTGGAGATGCCAAAATCAGGGTCTGGTCTGAACCGAGACCCTGGAAGTTTTCACGTTTTGTGCTTTTTCTCTTTGTGTGAAAGCTGATAATAAACTTTCTGGCTAGTAGAGTACTGTACTGTACTGTAGTACACTGTAGCTGCCAGACAGTTGGCACTTAAACTATAAGATCTAAATAAAAATAGCTAATATCTAAAGCTTATAAACTAGGTCGCAATTCAGCCGTTTCCAATTTGATTCCAAAGATAAGTGATGTTCATCTCAGATATTTCACTCTATTGTTCAAATATTTTCCGTGAATCTTTAAGTTCTCTTCTTCCTTTCTACCATTACCATGAATATCAAAAATGCATACGCTTGATCTTGATAAATACGGCTACAATGGAGCTCTTACAAACATACGATCCACCAACTACCCCAGCCTCACCCCCGGTAACTATCCATTCCCCTCTCCCACCTTCTTTTGTTCCCATACAGTCTTCTCAACTAACCTTGATTTCTTTCCGCAGACGAAACATATCTTGACCACGCAGGTTCCACAATACCTTCAAAGCTGCATCTCGACACATTTACGCAAACACTTCTTGCGCATCCATATGGAAATCCACATTCCTCTTCACATCGTACCGAAGCTGCAATCGCACATGTCCGCGCCCAAGTAACGCAACTGTTCAACACAGATCTAGATACTTACACACCCATATTTACCCTCAATTCTACCGCTGCAATCAAACTCATTCTTGAAGGCCTAGGATCCGAGTGGGCTCTTGCGTACTCTGTCCACGCACACACTTCTATTATAGGTATGAGAGAGCTGGCTCTAAGATCAGAAAGATTCGCTGATTCAGATCAGCTGGAAAGTATTCTCGCCGATTTCACATCATCAACAACAAATACTGTGGTAGCATGGCCTGGTCAATCAAATTTTAACGGAGACCTACTACTGGATAAAGGTTATCAGGAAGTGGCCGACACCAGAGGCGCTCTAACGTTGGTCGATATGGCATCACTTGTTTCGTCAACGGCCATTAATCTGGGTTCCGGTGGCAGTTCCGACGGGATATCCATTGGAAATCCCGACTTTTTAGTTTTTTCAGCCCACAAACTTTTGGGATTCCCTGATCTAGGAGTGTTACTGATAAAGAACTATACGCTTCCCAAAATTCGAAACAAGCTTTATTTTGGGGGTGGGACTGTCGATCTGGTAACACCGAATAGAGTTGAAAGGAAACCTGGGGCTGAATACTTTGAGGATGGAACGGTACCTTTTCATTCGATTATGGCATTGGGAGAAGGCTTGAAATGTCACATGCAAATATATGGTAGCTGGGGAAGGATATATGGACACATTGAAGAACTGAGTAAATACGCATATGCGAAGATGAAAAGTTTAAGGTACAAAACTGGAATGGAAGTGATACAACTATATTCGAAACCAGGATCGTCAATTTTAACGTTCAGCATGAGGAACGAAGATGGAGGGTACATTGGTTATGCAGCTGTTGACGAGGTGTGCCGTGTTGAAGGAGTTGACGTAAGAACAGGTACATTATGCAACTCGGGTGGGTTTGAGAAAGTAGTAGGGGTAAAAAGTGACGAGCTCGAAAGGTATTACGAAATGGGACATAGATGTGGAGACAATATGGACTTGGTAGATGGCATACCTACGGGGGTCGTAAGAGTCAGTTTCGGTGCTATGAGTAGTTGTGAAGATGTTGATAGGTTTATGGAGTGTTTGAACAAGTTTGTGAATGTGGAGACTTTTGAGCACACAAACACTGACTCTACTTTGGAAGATACACAACTGAAACTATCAGAAATAACTGTATTTCCAGTGAAATCATGTGCTGGTTTAAAGGTATCTGAATGGTCATTGACTTCAGCAGGTCTCGAATATGACAGGAACTGGTGCATTTTGGTCAGCTCCAATTCCAAGTCCACTACGGCAACTATGAAAAAGTACCCAATTCTGTCCACCGTTGTACCGTGCATCGATCGTGAGCAAAATAAGCTTGTGCTGAAGTGCGGCATTAAAACTGCGGCCGTTGATCTGAGTCTCGGCCTGGGCCTAGAAGGAAAAAAAGGGGAAAATAATGACGATGATAATGAAGAAGAAGAAAAAGGAGGTGTAGATGGAGTTTCAGAGGTAGACGAGAACAATGAGCCTGTACCGGTTGGAGACCAGGAAATGGATAAGTTTCTGACGAAGATCTTAAACGTGCCGGCCAAATTGGCCAGATCTGGACAGAGCATGGTGAATAGTAGTCCATTTTTATTAGTTTCTGAAACGAGTAGGCGCGAGTTGGAAAAGAGTTTGGAAGAAAGGGAAGGTTCTGACGAAGGTACAAGTGAGGAAAAAGGAATTGTTATGGATGTTTTTAGACCAAATTTTGTCATTGAAGGTAACGGTCATGCATATGAAGAGGATTACTGGAGTCGCATCAGAATAGGTACGACCGAATTCAACGTAAGTATAACGGCGACAACATTGTGACAAATAATAAAAAAAGGGAAAGAAAAAAAAAACGCAAGCCACTAACATATGTACGAATTTGTGATATTGTAGGTATTGGGGAAGTGCCGCAGATGCAACATGGTTTCCATCAGGAACGGCAACGTTGAAAAAGGCACCTACCGCGCATTGCGTAAAAGCAGAAGCGAGAAGGGGCGAGTCTACTTTGGAGTTCATATGGAGCTGGGTCCAGACGGTGGGCAGCGGCAGAAGCGCAGCGCTGTTGTGAAGGTGGGAGATGTTATTATTAGAGAGCAAAGGAGGGAGACTCCGGAGGTTTATTGTGGGAAGTGAATGGGGGAGATTTTTGGATGTGAGCCAGGTGTGCCAGGTGTGAATGCGAATGTACTGTTAAATGTAAATGCAAATGCGAATGCGAATGAGAGTGGGTAAGTGTATATTTGTCATTGTTGGAAATGGTGAAGTGGATCTTTGCATTTGAACATAACGGTTTTATGTCTTGAGAGCGGTTCATGTATGATGAAGTTATTTTGATTTTATTATTTTGTATAAAGGATGATACTTGAACATTGTTGTCATACTGAACTGACTACGAACATTGGCTGGTGTTTTTTGTTGTACCAAAAACATATCATGAATACTAAAAGCGATATATTCACAAAGTATTCATCAAATTTACATCTATTTAGAAACTCCTTATACTTTGATAAGTGTACTTTCTATACGGTATTTCTTGTTAGAGTCAAATATAAGATATAGGCTTAAAGAAATAAATATCTTGTTGCCGTGAATAGTCAGTGACTGACAGATATCTCGAGCATGCTGTTGGCTTCGGTATTGAGCTTTGATACCAACGACAACAGTTCAAGATTTACATGCACAATAGCCTAATTGCTACGCTCAAGCATGGATGGATACGATATTTTATATAGCAATTAACGTGTGTTATAGCAGGACAGTTGAAAATTCTCGTAGCTGTTTGGTAGACTGTGTAGAGTGGTTATCTTTATTTATATTTTTGTTAATAGTATATTTTTGGCTTGATGATGAAAACAGTTGTAGAAATCTTCAATGTCAAGATGAAAATATGATGAGGTGCAGTTATGTTTTATCAAATTTGTTATATTGACTAGTATCCGGATACATTTGATACATTTGTATTTTCCAAAAGTTTTGTGCAATCTTAGAATATTATTCTATAACAAAAACGAGCAAAAATAAAATGAAAAATATATAAACCATAACACGATCATCAAAAAGGAAAAGAAAAAAGAAGATTCATTGATATTATAATTTTGATAAAAACTGAGAAAAATGTTATAATTGTAACGCTACAAACTGGAATTTAAGAGAGCAAATGTAGGCTATAATGACATCCCACACATTTTTTATACTTGTCAAAACGTTCATACTCGATGAGCAGTTTGGAGTGAGCTCAAGTATCAAGTGTCAATATTCCGTTTGCATCCAATTGGTCATATCCAACTTTTAAGCAGAATTAAAAAGGTTATAGCTAATATATTGTCAATATCTTGATGGTCTTAAACTACTGTAATTTACATTTGCATTCAATTAGTCTTAAACAAACTTTCAAACAGGATTGAAAAACTAATAGTTAATATATTGTCAATATTCTGATGGCCTTAAACTACTGTAATTTACATATCGTTATATTATCTTGACAAGAACGAAATACAGAATTAACGCATTTCTGAGGCTTGGAAAGGGTCTGAATGAAGCATTGGATTGTTTTCACCTCAATCCTGGAATTTGTGAAAATAGTCTACGTGTATATTTCTTGAAAGTGGATATAATTGAAATGTTTGGAACTATTACAATCTAATGAAGTAATAATTATTTGAAACTTTTGGAGATATACTATATTGTATTGTAACCCAAGAAGTCTCTAATTATGTGTTTTGGTATTTACAAGATTGACTTGCTGACATACTTTTTACTTTACCAGATTAGAGAACCAAATTATATAAGAGAAATGAACTATTTAACAAATTAAACAAATTGACCGTGTTTTGCTACAGTTATTTGTACTATAAAAGTGTCGAGTTCTGGAAGCTTTTTTCTTTATTATCTTTATTTGTCTGGAATAAGTATAGATGATGCAGCAGAAGTTGTAAATTGAAAGATAAATTCAAGATGCTCCGCATCAAAATGCTATAAATATAACTGAATCATTTGAATCCGTTCATAAATGGGAATGGCACAAGGTACTCTTTGATATTGAAAAATTTGTTTAAGAGGCCCGTTTCATACAGTCTACTAGTACATGACCTATTTTTGAGGGTAATTGACAATAAGTATTTCACCTTTTCTCTAATTCAATCAAGCCAGATGTTAACTTTGTTACTTTTACTATACCACTTTACGCAATGATCTTGAAGCATCTAAAAAGATCAAACAAAAACTCTTTCTTAGGCAAAAGGCCATAATGTATGAAAGCACCAGACCAGAGTTTGCATAGCTAAACCAAAATTTGGGCCATTTTATAAATGTGTTTGTATTCTAAAGAAGTTTCTATTTTTTCTATCTGATAATTTTTAAGCCAAAACATCAAGCTTTTAGCTGTGTTTGGTACTCTCCAATTTGTTATATTTGCAGGTGTGTCTATTTTTTTGTTTATCGCTTAGATTCTTGTCTTGCAAACACTTTTTTTATTCTTAAAAACATCAAAAAACTTTGCAAACTTGTCAAAGCAACACTTTTCAGACTTTTTCTAGTAAGTTTATATTGGCTCATTTATTTGTATACCCTGCATGTCGTTTTTGATAATTTCAGTCTTAACATAACCAATTTTTATAAAACTTTATGTGGGCTGTGAGCTAAGATCTGTAGAGCAGAACAGTTTGTTAAATGTGAAACTCGTTTTTTCTATTTGATTAATTTACGTGATTGAGCCCTTCAAATTGTAATCGAAACTCGGTACTATTTCTATAAACCTACAAATGTAAACTGCTTGCTATATATTACAGTAAGTACTGTTTTTTTGTTTGTTTGTTTTTCTATCTTGATGAAAACATCTGTCATGGTGCTAGACTAACTAGTACTCATGACAGCAATCCTATACTTTTTCTAAAACCAAATAAACTAGTGAAGACTTTAACTGCCACCATAATACAGTTGAACTGCTATTATTAAGAACACAATGCTTTACCTACTTCAGAAAATACAAAGTATTTCGACTCAAAGTCCGCACTATTTAAGGTCCGTAAGCTGTATCGGATATCAGCTAGTTAATCCAAATTTGAAATTTTTTTTGTAATTTCCTAATGGTGTATCATGATGTCCTTTTTTGTGTGGTTTATGTCAATACGTTTTCATCAATTCTTGATATATTTTAGAATCCGCATACTGTTTTATATCTTTCCTTACTAGACTTGCTAGCAATTTGTATTTTGTTAAATTCCAGATCCAACATTTTTCAGAATTTTGTTACGGTAACTTTACAATCCGTTTGAAATGAATAATAATACCCATATTTTTCTATAAAAAGTGAACAAATTGTGTAACAGCTCTCATGAGTTTCTAAACTTTTGGAAAATGTTTTTACAGAAAGTTCAATCTATATTACCAACTCTTCACGACCGCTCGTAGAAATATTAATAATTATTGATATTTTATTCTTTCCAGCTTCTAGAAATACCAAGCAATTCTCTAATAGTACCATCTTAATATTGGTAATTTATGTGCTTCTCATGATAGAAACATCTACTCTGATTGACCACAATTTAATTAAAACTTTACTATTTTTACCACATTTTACAATAAATACAATGTTTAATCTCTTACTACAGAGCCACGGAACTAAGATAAGGTAGACTCAGTAGCAACGAAACAATTTCTCCTAGATGTTTGCAAAAACATGTATGGATAATTTCATGGTTTCTGTTTTCTCCAAACATACTTTTTTTTGTGAAAAAAAACTTCTTTGGAATACAAACAAATTTATAAAATGGCTAAAATTTCTGTCTAGCAATGCAAACCCCTGGCCTGATGTTTGTATACATTTTGGCCTTTTGTCTAAGAAAGAGGTTTTATTTAATCCTTTTAGATGCTTCACGATCATTGCGTAAAGTGATATTTCAAAACATGTATAGAGAATTTTTATTTGTATTTATGGGTTAAAAAGCTGTTTTTAAATAAATGAATATTAACATTCATACACTGTTAGAATATTATAAAGAAATTATCATCTAAACAGCTAAACGTATCAAAAAATAGATTGCAGGGAAGTATGCTTTTTGAAGCCATACTATAAAACATTTAAGACATATATATTTGTTAACGGTTAGGAACTTGTAAGGAGGTAGTGAAAAACATTTATCTTAACAAAGTGTACAGCTTCCTCAAAAGATTACTCGAAGCACTTGAATTATACCACCCTAAAACTCATATGAAAATTATACTTGTCAAGGTCATTTTTTTTCAAAAATCAGTAATTGAATAGATTTCAATGCCTCAAGCACTTTAAGACTATTTAAAACGAGCACACAAGTAAATACTAGAGTGCTCAAATTGGATAGTATTTTATTTTCCAATAACAATCATGTACACTTACGTATCTTATTTCATTATTCTAAAATGCTCAAAATAAATTTCATACCGTATCATTAGAATAATATGTTAATTGTAATCATGCTACAATCTTTCGGTCTGTATTTACTATAAATTTTTCCAACCAGTTTTTTAATACAAGAGCACAAAAAAATGAAAGATATTTCAATGAAAGTCTATTGATAATTTTGATAAGCTCATCTGTCAAACCATTGTTAGTATTGCAACTCACGGGCCATATAAAAAATAAAACTGAAAGAGCAGAAAAACAAATGATTTGGTAGCAGAGTGCTAGAGACAAAAATAGTGGCACATACAGTATATATTGTTATGCATTAGAAACTTTTCAAAGCATGTGTCTGCTTCCTAATAAATGACTGCTTTATGTATCCGTTTGGACATTAGTTTTATTAAATTTTGCCAAGTTTAGCTCATAGCTAAGTCATTTTATGTCAGTTAATACCTGTTAGTATAGCATCTAACACTAATGTTAGATCACCTTCCAAAATAGCTACATAATTTCCTTTTTTGGACATAGGCTAATAAATACATTTAGGTTTCAAAGCTCAAGTTACATATTCTTTGTCGTTGGTTGTTCCTGTTTGAATTTTTACCCCAGATTTTCAAAATTTTTTATTTCCTGGAGAAAACCCAAAAAAACTCCCGAAGTTTGGAATTCCCCCACCCTCGGGGGGACACCCCACACATAAATGTTATCTACTATCCCATTTGGATCTGTTTAGGTAATAATAATAGCACAGAGATATCACAGATAATTTTGTACACAATATTGTGATATTATTACGAAGATATTTGGCTCTCTCTCATGGACTTTCTTCGAATTGTCACTAATAAGCGCCGACACCGGTGGGTAATAAATTTGGCCTATTACGATTTGTTATTGGGTCTATAGTATCATACATAGTTTAGTGCCAGGCAGTTTAGACAGTTGTTGCTTCTGGCTGAAATTGCCATGGTGGTGACTTTGTTCATCTCCGTTCATTTCACCGATTTGGGTGATGGTTTGATATATATATACTGTGTTTTATATAAACAAGTAGCGTTTACGGCATCACATCACAGGATTGGCCATTAGTCTATGGATATGGATATTTGATGGCTAGTAGTAATGAATAGCATAGATAGATAAATAGATTGGGGTTTACAAAATATTCAAATCAAACAATGTCCCACTTCTCCTCATTCTGAATAGTCGACGCGTAACTGAAAGTTTAGTCGCAAAGCCAATTCCACTTCGTAACCCGTTGATATGCCAGGCCTTCGGCTATTTTCATTCCTCCTCGCTTTTGTCCCAACACTAAAACCAACTGGGTGAATGTTAATTACGACCAACGCGCTATTTATCTTATGACATTGGATAATCATGACAACAAACAGGGGGGGTAGAATATATTATAAACACATTGTATAAATTCAGCTGGAATTCTTCATTTTTTTCTTTCAACTTTTTTTTCCTCTAAATTTCTCTTTTTTACTCTTCTCTACAACTAATATTATCCAGGTTTATCATTCATTCATTATACACCTCTTCACTTTTCAACAATGGCTTCGGTAAGATCAAGAGCGGTCAACTTAATTAGACAAGCCCAGAAGCATGCACATGGAAATTGTCCCTGCCACATCTGCACATCAAGTCTCAACCCTTTCAGAACTATCAAGTCAGCCGCAGATGCCCTCCAGAACAAACCCGACTATGCCTTTGAAATGGCCGCAAGTAACATTCGTTATGGCCCCGGTGTCACACAAGAGCTCGGATTTGACTTCAAAAACCTAGGTATCAAAAAAGTAGCCCTTTTTACCGACTCCAATCTTATCAACCTTGAACCAGTCAAAAAGGCTGTCGAAGCTTTAGAATCCCAAGGCATCAAGTATGAAATATACTCCGACGTTATCATCGAGCCTAAGGATTATAAAGTCAGAGAAGCCATCGCCTGGGCTAGAAATTTTAACGCCGAAGGGTATTTGGCCGTCGGTGGAGGTTCTGTGATTGACACGGCTAAAATCGCTAACCTACTGCATGCTTATCCCCAAAACGATTTGATGGATTTCGTCAACGCGCCTTTGGGTAAAGGAAAACCAGTCGACAAGAAAATCTTCCCTCTTATCGCTGTTCCAACAACAGCCGGTACTGGCTCAGAAACGACTGGTACCGCCATCTTTGATCTCGTTGAAAAGAAATCTAAAACTGGTATTGCCCACCGTGCACTTAAACCTCTATTAGGAATTGTCGATCCTTTAAACACCAGATCCATGCCCTCGTCTGTAAAAGCCAGCTCCGGTCTCGACGTTCTCTGTCATTCGCTCGAATCTTATACTGCCATTCCCTACAACGAACGTCGCCCAAGACCTACCAACCCTCTTCTCCGCCCGGCCTATCAAGGCGCAAACCCAATTTCTGACATTTTTTCGTTGGAAGCTTTGCGTATGACCGCCAAGTACCTACCACGTACCGTGCGAGATCCTGAAGACTATGAAGCTCAAGAGCAAATGTTACTCGCAGCAACGCTCGCCGGTGTCGGTTTCGGTAACGCCGGTGTCCATCTCTGTCACGGGTTGTCGTATCCCATCTCGAGTCAAAACAAGGCGTACAAACATGAAGGTTACGTTGTACCCGGCAAGATTATTCCCCACGGTGTCTCAGTTGCGGTCACAGCCCCTTCGGTGTTTAAATTCACAGCAGCGTCGAACCCTGAACGCCATTTAAAGGCAGCTGAAATCTTTGGTGCCGATATCTCTAATGCTAAAGCCGAAAGCGCAGGAGAGATTTTGAGTGATGTGATCAAGGACTTTTTGTACAACAAACTGCCAGGACAGCCAAGAGGTATAAAAGATTTAGGATTTGGAAGTGAAGATTTGGAAAGTTTGGTCACAGGGGCTGTGCCTCAGCGAAGAGTTTTGGATTTAGCTCCGGAGGTTAATGGAATGGAGGATGCAAGACTTAGAGAAGCGCTGAATGGAATTTTGGAGGACTCTTTGAAAGCTCAGTAGAGGGTTTAATGCAACTGTTGAGCGCTTAATGTAAAACCTCACATTAATGAACTGAATAACAATCATTCTTTGTTCTATATTATGTGAAATATATATGAAATACACTTATGCTATTTGCCGAAAACTTTTAGACATGTTAATAAATCATCGTTTGTACTGTATGCAAACTAGTGACCTTTCCAGTTTGTAGAGTGCCATAAACGAATAACCTTCCAACATTTAATAGCCTTTGCCACTGCGCAGTTGTACTGAATGAAGGTGTAGAATCTTGAATTACTGCAATTTTTTGAGTCTTTGCTACCAAATAAAACTAGTATTCACGAAGTTGACACACCGATGAGCCAGATATCACATCAAACCCAGCACAAATTCATGCCTTTTCACTGTCTTTCTTCTTTCTTCTTTCTTCTTCATTCTTATACATACACCTACAGTACCAATATATATATATATATATATATATACAAACCAAACGATGATCTCAGTGGCGATTGCTTCAAGCCAGCAGCACGGTGAAGCTTTCCAGATATAAATTTATAGTTCAAAGGCCGTTATCTAAGTTTTCTGGCTGAGCTGAGCACAACTCAAAAATGTTTTTGGGTACTACAAACCGCCGCGTGCGCTACAGAAAACACACAAATAAAGACAATGACAGTCCAGTCCCGGTGTCTGGACAGAACCAGCGCCTAGCGTACGGTACCGATCACAAACCAGAAGGAGAAGAAGAAGAAAAAAAAAGTAATTTTGTGATTTTTATGGAAAAGCGTAATTCTTATTTCCTTCCTATTACTACAGCACGAAAAGAAAAAAAATATAAAGATTCCCTTTTTCTCTTTCTTGTTTTATTCTTCATTTATTGAATTAACCCTTTTCATTTATTCATCTTTAAGAATCAATTTATTGAAAATTGATACTAGTACCATCACCACCACCACCGAAAAAAAACACAAAAAAATACAAACAGTGTTTGATCTTGTATAATCCGTGTATTTGCATCTGTCTGTCTGCGGCATCTTTATCTGTTCAATCGACCGAAATTAATGAAAAAATCTTGTACCTGTTGTGCAGTTTGCAAGTCAGAAGAAAAAACTGATGCCGATAAACCACCAATACATCGTTCAAATTACTATGCGTTAACTAAATTGGTACTACTTCTTATTCCAACAACCGTGTCCGCTTTGCCCTTGAATATCAAAAGGGACGAACACATTAGCTCCAAAAATGAAGGTTTCGGGCTGGCTTTTAATATTGTAATGTCCGTGATCCTAGTGCTACTTGGAGGCGTCTTTGCGGGTCTCACTTTGGGACTCATGGGCCAGGACGATGTCCATTTGCAAGTGCTGGAGCAGTCCGGAGACATTCGAGAGAGAAGAGCGGCAGAAAAGATTCTCACTTTATTAAAACGTGGTAAACACTGGGTTTTGGTAACTTTACTTCTAAGTAACGTCATCACAAACGAGTCCTTGCCCATCGTTCTTGACCGTTGCCTGGGGGGTGGTCTTCCAGCAATTATCTCAAGTACTGCTGCAATTGTCATTTTTGGTGAAATAATACCCCAAAGTTTAACTGTTAGTTACGGTTTAGCCATCTGCTCGGCTTTTTCCCCATTGGTTCTCGGGCTAATGTATTTAACTTTTCCCTTATCATATCCTATCGCCAAAGGCCTCGACTACTTGCTCGGTTCCCATCCTGGCCGCACAATGTACAAGAGGCAGGGTCTTAAAACCTTGGTAGGTCTCCACAAATCCATGCCGTTAAGTCAAGATGAAGTTACGATTATTTCGGCTGTTTTGGACTTGAAACTTAAACCGGCAGCGCTGGTCATGACACCTATCGATCAAGTCTACACACTCCCAGCGACAAAGGTTCTTGATCAAGCCGTCATCAAAGACATTCTCGAGTCAGGGTACAGTCGAATTCCGGTCCACGCCGAGAACGAACCACTGAACTTCATCGGAATGCTACTCGTAAGAACTCTTGTTGCATACGACCCTGAGCACCCACGCAAAGTGTCAGAACTACCTCTCGCAGTTCTCCCGGAAACAGGCCCCGAGACTTCCTGCCTAAACATTCTCAACTACTTCCAAGAAGGCAAATCCCACATGGTAATCGTGTCTGACCAGCCCGGAGCTGAAACAGGCGCCCGCGGAGTGCTAACCCTCGAAGACGTGATCGAGGAACTTATTGGCGAAGAGATCAGTGATGAATCGGATCTGGTCGTGGGCGGGCAGAAGGTCACGATCCAAACACCGAACTGCAGATCCATAGTGGAGTCCCGCGTCAACGTGCATGGTGTGGAAAAAACTGTCATTGAAGAGGAGAGCGAGAGCGATGTGGAACTGGATACGTTCGCCGGGATGGGACCTGGGAGCTATAAGCTCAGAAGAGGATCGAGTAGTAGCTCAATGGTGAGTTATATGAAACGATCGTCGACGAGTAGCTTTACGAGCGCAGCGAGTGTCTCGGATAACGACGCAGATCCGTTATTGAACGGGCATGTGTGAATATTTGGAGGAGGGTTTATATTATGGACTTTGTCATTGGGTATGTATGGGGTTATGTAATGAGGAGTAATTTGTTATAGCTGTTGTGTTTATGTCTATCTGGAGTTGAAAAAATTGAATCTTTAAACAAATGGGATGGCCCTCCAGTTGCACTGTATAGTTAAGATACAGAAAGTAATGTATCCAGTAGTCGGTAAAGGTAGTATACTGAGTGTGTCACACAAGCAAGAAACTAAGTCAAAGTCACAATCGTGTCAATCCCAGACAAAGAGCTCACCTATCCTCACCATTATTCCCACGCACCCAGACCTCAATATCGGAAACTGAAACATGGTTGTTCCAGTTCGAGAGGTTTGACTCATAAGAACGAGCTGAGCAAGAGGAGCTCACCTCTCATGGGCTTATAGAATGTGGGTTGAAGTAATACACAAGATCTAAACCTTGCCTTACACCTTTTATTAGATAACGTAGTGTACCCCACATTCCATCATACACTACCCAGACCCTATTCAAGTTTATCATCTTCATAATCATTAACATAACATTTTTTCATTTCAAATTGGTCATTACTACAAACACAGACACACACGCAATTACATCCATATCTTAACATCCGAATCCACCGACCCCGTCGCAATAACACATCTCATATTCCTAAAGTTTTCCGGTGCCCTTCCCACCGGCGCCTTGACGCCCGGTCCCAAGCTCGCCCTCGACCTTCTAAGGCTCCCCTGTTCTGACGCCTTTTTGACCGCATTAGCCACCGGGCTCTTATCCTCAATATTCGGCGCCCACCGCACGCACTGCACAAAATGCGCGTGTGCGTCCGCAATCACCTTCACACACCGTCCACGCTGCTGCATATCCCAGCACCTGATCGACCGGTCGTCGCTGACCGACAGCAGGTACTTCCCAGCCGGCTGGAACGCTAGACCGCGGATCCAGTTCTCGTGTCCCTTGAGTGTCAGAATACACTCTCCGCGCGAGTTCCAGATTTTGATGAGCTTGTCGCGTGCGCCGGTCGCGCAGTACGTGCCCTGCGACTTGGTCAGCCCCTCGATTTGCGCAAGATACGGTTCGGCGCTTTCCGGCGCGTAGGCGCAGCATTCGATGGCATGCTCGTGGCCGGTCATGACGGCCTTGGTCTCGGATTCGCGCCACGCGGTGATTCGCGCGGTGCGGTCCTGGCCGGCGGAAAGAATGTGCTCGCCGTCAGTGGAGATTTGGATGGTCCGGACCCAGTCGTTGTGGACGGTCAGCGTTTTCACAGAATAGCCGGTTTGGACGTCCCAGATTCGGATTGTTTTGTCACGCGAGCCGGAAACAAGGTGTGTACCTAGGGGTGTGAACCGGATTGTTGAAACTGTGTGATCGTGGCCTGTTAGCGTTTTTATGTTGGAATATTCTTTACTTGGGTCCCATAATTTGATTGTCAGATCTGATGAACAAGATGCCAGTAGCACTCCATCAACCCCGCCAGCTGCTGGTGAAAAATCGACATCGAGCACCGATTTTGTGTGTCCTTTCAGCGTTTGTTCGAGCTCTCCTAGTTCCCAGTCCCACACCTTGATTGAGCAATCTTCCGACGCCGATGCGAGTACCATGTAGACTGGATGAAACGCGACGCTTGTGATTGGTTTCCTGTGACCGGACAATCTGAATTTTGCTGTATTTTTCGGCAGCCATGACGTTGGGTCTGCTTTTTTGGTGGTGAGTGATAGCGGCATTGATTCGAGTTCGTTTGTGAGAGATGAGACTTTGGATTCAAGATCGAGAACGCGTCGTTGAAGTCGAACTACAGACGTCCATTTTCGTTCTAGGATTTGAGCAAGTTGTCCGTGACGTCGGGGGTCTTCGTCTGGATCTGATGTTGTGGCATCGATAGTTCCCGGTAGATGTTCTTGTACTTCTTTTAAAGCTGATAGTGGTACATTGTTCTGTTTCAGATATGCTAGAATGGATCGATTGCTAGTTAAGATTTCTTAGTTAGCTCTTTAAAGTTCCTACTCGATAAAGGGTATTTCAAGGACTCACAGCTCGGACCGCTGTTTGTCGGTCAAAAGTAAATTGGCTTGCATTGTGTTCCAAGGAATGTCCGTTTCTTGTTTATATATAGATATGTCGGATTACGGTGCAAAGAGAGAGAAACGAAGAGGAAGAAATAGAGACAGAGAGGGAAATATGGTGTAAGATAAATGGGAACAGAAAAAACACAAACAACTTTTGTTTACTTTTTGCTGTTTGCGGCACATGGACTAATATGATAAGCAGAGGTCACTACAACATTAGTTGCAGTGACGGTGCTAAACAGTTTCTTTCTACAACCATGTCCCTACGCTTTCTATTGTCAGTATGTTTTGTCTTTTGTTCAGAAACCTGCTCATTGTTATGGTCTTATTGGCTGGTTCATGGAAATCATCTCAACACTGATGTGGACTCACTTGAACACGTAAAGTTAGTATGTAACCAGCCCGCACAAATAACTTCCCGTAAACAGTTTGACACTTTACATTTCATCTTACATCTGAGATTCCACTAGTGCTCCGTCTGTAGCCATTACAGTTCAAGCCGCGCATACAGCCAAAATAGGCTTAAGCTTAAAATTGAGCATATCACATGCCTTAGGGCTAAATATAGTAGATTAGGGCTAATTTTAACTTCTTTTTCCGGACCAGAACCCAAGTCAACTACTCCCTGCGTAATATAAGGAACAAAATGCATATTTTACATCATGGTCAGATGATATAAGACTTCAGTCTCTGTTGTTTTGCCAATTTTGAATTTTTCAAAAACCTTAAAACTTCACCTAGCAAAAGTACTTACCTAATCCATACAAAAGTGAAATTTACATACAAAATATGCATGTTACCCTGTATGATTACGATAAAATTTTTTACCCTTTCTTTCCCTTTCCCACAGAGTAGTAACACCCGCGAAATTTTTCCTCTCTCTCTTTTCTCAAAATTTTTTCAGAAAATTCCTGATACTTAGTTGTTTCGACGGTTTTCTTGTTTTTTTCAACATAACGATCATCAACGTCCCCACCCAAAAATTGATACGCAATGGTTGCTGTTAAGTCTACTCAAAAGAAAGCTCTCGACGCTAAGAAGGCCGCCCTTAAGGGTATTCAACAAAAGAAGGCTTTGAAGGTCAGAACTAACACTTCTTTCCGTCAACCCAAGACCCTCAGTCTTCCCAGAGCCCCCAAGTATCAACGCAAGTCCGTTGCTCACTACAACAGACTCGATGAGTACAAGATTATCCAAACCCACGTCAGCACTGAAGGAACTTTGAAGAACCTTGACGATTTCAACACCTTGGTTTTGACTGTTGACATCAAGGCCAACAAGCACCAAATCAAGGCTGCTGTCAAGAAGCTCTACGACGTCGAAGTTGCCAAGGTCAACACCTTAATCAGACCCGATGGTTCCAAGAAGGCCTTTGTTAGACTTACTCCTGACCACGATGCTTTGGACGTTGCTAACAGAGTTGGTTACTTCTAAATGTATTGAAGATGGTTTGTTGTTGTTTGTTGTGTGGTATATATAATAAAAAAAATTTCTCTCAAAAACGGAAAACAAAACTCCCTTTAATATTATTTGGTTTATGAATGAATTCTTTTAGTTGATAGAAGACTTTTGCATTGTTTGATTTTTTGGAGTTTGATTTCAGCAGTTTTTCATAGACTGATTGAAATTTACTTTTTTTTTGTTTTTTATTGTTGTTCTTTCCAAGTATGGACATTTTTGTTTTGTGTTGAGCCTGTATTTATTGTAATTGTCAATTGTGCGAATGGAGCTATTGAACTCGAAGATGTGTCGTAATGTGTTCCTGAAAGGGATGGACTTGTACAGATTGAAGGTCGTAATTTTAGTTTCAAAGTCAATTGTCAATTCATTTCCAACTATCAGTTCAAAAGCGTATGTAGAGTATACAATACCAGTTCTAAACATGCCTAGATACCACCAAATTCAGTTGATAAAACAAAAAACGTACAGTACAGTACAATATCAAATTTTAATACACATCTTCAATCTTCCTATATCTTATAATATATAAATTCACTTCACACAAAAACATCCTCTCTTCAATGCAAACACCTAAAAACTTACTCCAACAGCTTTGTAATCTTACCAATAGCAATAGTGACACCCTGATCTCTCAACGTAAATCTACCCAATTGTGGGTAATCACTGTAAGGCTCGACACACACCGGGTTGGCAGTTTCCAAAACCGCAATAATCTTCATACCCTTTTTAGCAAAAGCAGGTGGTTTCTTTGATTTTTTGTTTGTACCCTTTTGCAGCTTGTGGAGCAACGCGGAGAATGAGACTTCTTCAACGGCTGTGTGGATGTGTATGACGCACGAAAATCCGGTCGAGAGAATACTACTCAGTTCGACAATGGCGACTTGGGCTTCGAAACGGGTCACGCAGTGGACAGGGTTCTTGATGGAAGTAAGAACAAATCCAGTTTGGACATCTTCTTCTTCAATGTTACGGAGACGAAGTCTAACTTGCTCACCGCAGATGGCACCGTTGACTTCAACTTCCGTTTCGTTGAAAACAGTAGCAACTTCAACTTGTGCCTTGTTGGGCATCATAAGCAATTGCTGACCCTTCTTAACAGCACCAGACTCAATCTTACCTTCAACGATAGTTCCGAGATCCTTAGCCTTACCAGAAACAGGCATCATAAATGGTGCATTGATCTTTCTGTTTTCCAATTTAAGGTTATCCAAGTACTCCAACAAGGAAGGACCGGTGTACCAAGGACAGTCCTTAGGATTGACTCTATCTTTCAGACCGGCACCTGTGAAACCAGAAACGGGCATGAAAACAACATCAGTCCTCAAGTTGTAACCTGTACCACGTAAGAAAGTAGATAGCTTGTTGGTACATTCGTCAAATCTTTCCTTTGACCATTCAACAGTAGGATCATCCATCTTATTGATGACAACCACCAATCTGTTAACACCCTGAGTTTTAGCCAAAATGGCATGTTCTCGAGTTTGACCACCTTTTTCAAACCCAGTTTCGTATTCACCCTTTCTGGCAGAAATAACCAAAACACCGACATCAGCTTGGGAAGCACCACCAATCATCGAAGGAACGTACATTTTGTGTCCTGGGGCATCCAAAATAGTATATCTTCTCTTTTCGGTTTCAAAGAACGATCTACCAACTTCGACGGTCTTACCTTGATCACGTTCCTCACGGTTAGTATCCATGATCCACGAGAGGTACCAACCTTGACGTCCAGCATCTTTTGCCTCACGTTCGTATTTCTCAACGGTACGCTTGTCGACAGCACCAGTAAGGTATAGAATGTTACCACCCATGGTAGATTTACCAGCATCGACGTGACCCATGAAAATGATGGAAAGATGTTCTTTGGAATCACCAGCACCGAAAAGATCATTGACAACTTCCTCATCAACTTCAGGTTCTTCTTCTTTAGGTTTGGGAGCTTCGGCTTTCTTTTCTTCAGCGGCAGGAGCAGGTGTGGGTGCGGGCTCTTCCTTCTTCTCTTCAACAACTGGAGCAGGTTCCTCCTTCTTCTCTTCAACGACAGGAGCAGGCTCTTCCTTCTTCTCTTCGACAGCAGGAGCAGGGGTAGGTTCCTCTTTCTTCTCTTCAGCTGGAGTTTCAGCGGAAGTAGATGAGACAGAGATTACCTTTTTAGGCTCCGAGCTTAAAGAGATCGTTTTCTTGGGAGTAGTTGTGGAAGTTGAGGCAGCAGCCTTGGCTCTGGCAGCGTGAGGGTTATTGAGATCATCGTCTGTAGCGGTAGAAGCAGCCTTAGCAGCAGCAGCCTTAGCTCTGGCAGCATGGGGATTGTTCAATTCGTCTTCTTCGGCAGCTTTCTTTGCAGCAGCGGCTTTGGCTCTAGCGGCTTGAGGATTGTTCAATTCGTCGTCGTTACTGGCGGCTTGATATTGATCTAAAGTCATTGTGTTGTCTTCGTACTGGTTATTGTAATTATTGTAATTATTGTTGTAGTTGTTGTAATTGTTGTAACCTCCTCGGCCTCTGTAGCCTCCACGTCCTCTGTAGCCACCTCTTTGGTATCCTTGATTGTTGTTGTTGTAGCCTTGGTTGTATCCTTGGTTGTAGCCCTGATTCTGGTACTGGTTGTATCCCTGGTTGTTATACCCTTGGTTGTAACCCTGGTTATTGTATCCTTGGTTATAATTGAACTGGTTGTTTGGGTTATACTGGAACTGATTTGGGGTGAATCCTTGATCCTGGCCTTGACCTTGCCCTTGGCCCTGGCCCTGGTTCAGGTTCATGTTGTTGAAGTTTCTGTTAAATTCTTCACCGTTTCCAGACATTTCTGTTTGTATTTATTGTATTAAACGCTCTAGAAATTGATTGACAATCTGGTAATGCGTTGAAGGATGTGTGGAAAGAAAAGAAAAAAAAAGGACAGATGCAACGACATGCGTCCAAGTGACAAGTGACAAAAAAATTTTATGGTGGGTGTGGGACATGAAAGATGTTAGGGTTGGGATGGAGAGTTGATGTTGAGCAGTTTGGACTTTGACATTGATTTGAGTTGAGAGTGTAGGATGAGAAATGAGAGGTTTGTCTATGAGAGGATCGATGTACTATTAGACCTTGAAAGTGTTGTTTATCTGTGAAAGAGTTTTTATAAATGGTATGGGAACATACAGTATGGTATGGTAGTACGAGAGACTAAATAATTGGACTTGTTTTATTAACTTGGATCAAACATTTTTTTGATGCTGGAATAAACTTCAGTAGTTTACGGTTCTTGAATACTGGACCAATACTACACTTCTTACTATCCTGTTGACTAAATAGGAAATTTCGCCAACAGGACATAATACACCTATTTCCATACATTTCCATACAATTTAACACCCAGATATTATCTTCTGTACTTTAACATATATCAAACTTTCAGGGTATTTACTAAGTCAATGGTTAATCACACTTGGAAACATTCTGACTGAGATTATCTTGATACTTAATCTAATGGTGGGATAGAGTAATTTTCTCGACGAGTTTTAAAAAGGATTAACATAAACTTAACATGCCATAGAAAAGTGATTGGTCAAAACAAACAAATCCAGATGAATAGAAACAGATACATTGGAAATAAAAGAAACCTTGGCATATATTTTGAGAGCTGACAACAATGATCCGGTCTCTTGTGAGTAATGACTAAAGTTATTGACTTGAAATATACATTTAACATCTACTACACCATCATCAATTTGCCCTTTCCAACCTATGTACTACAACAAATAAACCAAAATTAATGAATATGCTTTTTTCTAATTTCTAACCCACCAATAGTTTGTGGTCAATCCAGAGCTCGTAAACTATTGGTATCGTGAAAGATGATAAAATTACACAAGTGTTACATATGTAAGACGTTTAAACCTATAAATGCCAAAACCATATACGACGATAGTTTACAATCAAACTTGCTCTCCTTGTTAAGAATTGGATTACCAACGGTAAGCAATGGAATGACGAAGAGGTCTGGTGCAGAATTTCAACCGGTAATATCTAATCAGTCAGGTTAGCTGTAAGACCAACTTCGTTTATTTCAATTGAGCTTGCGTATCTGATTTTGATTAGCATAGAGCCAAATATTATTTCTAGTCAAATAACCATCTGATGAACTTGTTTCTTTTGCTTATGACTATGACACATTTATCCTGGCTTGAAAACAAAGCTTACAATCTCTCGTGTGTGCGATGTTGATACCTCATAGCCTGAAAGATAGATTCATAGTCCGTTTACGACTGAGGGATTATGATTAATTTACTGGGTACGTACAAACAGTTTAAACTTCTTGTCAAATGTTTATAGAATCATGAACGATAATTTTGTATCAATTCTTTTATCTATTATCGGTACTTCAGCAAATCACACATTTTCACAACACAACGAATGTGACAATATGAATGAATTTTTCGACATTTGGACAAATATGAAGTAGTCAATTCAAACCAGGGACTGAGTTATTTTTTCCCGGTGACAATGAATGTACTGCAAAATTATAACTTTGCACACATGCATTTGCCAGTCCTCAATAACAGTGGCACAAAAAAACAGGTACAACTTTTTTTCCCATTGATCTGATTGGATCTTTAAAATAAGGTGCATGCAGATCAAGGGGAAACAACCTCAAAACTTATTTTCGAGTTTATATAAACACAAAAAAATTTCTATTATATACGTACAGTACACATATCGACAGCAAGATTCCATCTATACACACAAAAAAAGGCCATGGTTTATAGAGTAACGATACCAGATGTTCTCTAAAAATTCAAGATAACGGACAATAAAACTGTAATCACACCAGGTGAAAATATCCAATTATTCGTCCGCAAACACTCAAAAAAGACAAAATCCCATACTAATAGTAATATCCACTATGGAACCTCTCATCATACCCAACCGTCAACGGATCGCCCTTATACTCCTTGGCCCACTCCACAAACCCTCCTTTCAGCACAAACACCTCTTTCGCAATGCCCAGCTCCTCCAACTTCCTCACGTACCTCTCGGCGCACGCCGGGCCCCTCTGCTGCGACAAGTAGCAGTGAAACACGACCTTCTCCTTGTCCCTGGTTTCGTCGATCAGCGAGTCGAGGTTGTAGCTGAACAGCCGGCTAGGGTAGTTGCGGGACCCGCGAATGTGCCCGCCTTGGTAGTCGTCGTCGCGGACGTCGATGATTGTGAGGGTGGCTGGGTGGGCGTTGGTGGAGAGCCAGGTGTGAAGGTTCTTTGGGGTGAGAACTGTGATTCGTCGTGACATTGTGTTGGTGTTTGTTGGTAGGGGGTGATATGATATGTGTTGGTAAAATGGAGGAATTGGTGTTGGTAAGATGGAAAGGATTTGTTGATGTTGAAGTTTTTGGGGGAGATATGGGCGTTCGGACTGAAATATACGGACGGCTGAAAAAAAAGTGTTCCTGAAGTTTCTTGTGTACGGTACATGCCTCTAGGTACCGTATTAATACAGATAATGTACTATGTATTTAGACATAAGTCCTTTGCATTATCATCATACTGCGGAACACAGTTTTGTACACTACTTAGTAGCTGGTTGAATAAGTTATCAAGTTTTGTAATACCTTTATGAAGTGTAACTTTGAAAGATTGCAGTACTTGAGGAAGAGAAGAATCCAAACTGTTGGAATCTACGGCTAGGCGTAATTCAAGCTCCGGTAAAATGGTGCAGAATTGCTCGATTACTCGAATTGGTGTTTGTGGTCATAAGGGTTGATGCCTCGAACTGTTGCACGTACTATCGAGTTGCAGTTTGTATGCATTCTAGTATTTAATAATTTTTCAACTTTCAACAGCTTGATGTTCAGTTCTCGAACGTATTCCAACAATCACTTCCATCAGCAACGAGACATCTAATTACCAAGTCACATAGTTATAGTACATAGTTCCAAATGAAGGTGTTCAGTTTTCGACCACCTCAACCACACAAACGACCCACGAATGCTTAACAAATCCATTTCCGTTGTGTTTCTTGCCCCTTTCCCATCAACCACTCAAATTATCACATGCGAAATCCCAGCATAATGTGAGTGAGTCCGAAAAGAGAAGATACCCTAAGCCTGTATGAGGATTTACAAAGTTCCTTTCGTCAAGGTGCATATTGTATGCAGCATAATTTTAATTTTTAGTTATTGGTGTGATGAATCTTTGACTTTTCTCCCCTACAGAAAAATAACAAAAGTAGGAAAGAAAAGTTCTAGATATATCGATTCATAGAAATTTATATGTATTCGCTAGGGTAAATTACCGGTGTGATTATTATTCCTCGTGCTGTAAATTTATTAGTACTACAGACGGTGCTAGATTTAACAAACTTTTTAAATTTACGAGAAGAGAAAAACTAAGAATAAATAACGGCGGTGGATTTTGAGTGCGAGTGAGCCTATCAGCCTTCCCATCCCCAACAAGAAAAAATCGGAAAAAAAAAAAAAAAAAAAAAAAAAAAAAAAAAAAAAAAAAAAAAAAAAAAAAAAAAAAAAAAAAAAAAAAAAAAAAAAAAAATCAGTTGGATTCAATTCAATTCAACTCTATCCAAAAGTTTACTACACAACGACAACCACCACCACAACAACAACACCTTGGAATTGCCAGTATAATGATATATTATCTATTCATATACACAATCTCATCTAGAAACAGACTAATCACAGCCAAATTGGACCAATCTGAACTAAATTTTAGTGTAATAAGGCCAATTTTATAGTTGTGTCGAAATAAAAAAATTTCTATGTGAAACAGAATGGACGCAGCCAACCACACAATGTGCTTTTTGTTATTACTGTAGTATTCTTTTTTTTTTTTTTAGTACTGCTATACAGACAATTCTATCATTTTCTATTTTCTCTCGAATTTCTTCCCTTTTTCTTTTCCTTCTTCCTTACTGTTCTTTTGGAAAATTCAACTGTGAGCCTCCATTGTTTTTTCTTCTAAATTACATCATAGTAATTCTTTTTTTGTTTTATTTTGTTTTATTGTGATTGGATGCTCCATCCTCAGTATACACGCCGATTTATTATTAGCTCAAAGTAATAAGTACAAATATTCGAAAAAATGGCAGCTGAAAACAAAGATCTCAAAAGAACTGGGTCCCTAAGCTCACTGTTCAAGAAATCCTCCAACTCAAACGAAAGTTCCCCAGCAGGTTCGTCTTCGCCTCAGCCTGGCGACGACTCTTCAGAATCATCTACCAAAAAAAGGAAAAGAGGTTTTTTGAATTTCATGAGAAAAAACAGTCGAGACTCAATTCAGATCGATGGATCACAAGAGGTCTTTGATGTAAGCGATGATGTAAAGTCTGACGACGACGATGACGGCGAAAACGATGAGGATTCTCATGTATCAAAGAAAAGAAAAAAACAATTGTCTGAAGAACAACTCAAAAAGCTAAAGGAGTTGAAGGCCTTTGAAGAAAACGAAAAGAAACTGGATGATGAATTGGACCCTAAATATAGAAAATTCAGACCCAGAGGTTTCAAGTTCAACCCACCTCCCACTGATAGACCTGTAAGAGTTTACGCCGACGGTGTTTTTGACTTGTTCCATCTGGGGCATATGAGACAATTGGAACAAGCCAAAAAAGCCCTGCCAAATGTTATTCTCATATGTGGTCTCCCCAGTGATGAGGAAACCCACAGAAGAAAAGGTCTAACGGTTTTGACCGATAAGCAACGTGCTGAAACCCTAACTCACTGTAAATGGGTCGACGAAGTCATTGAAAATGCACCGTGGTGTGTGACACCTGAATTTCTTGAAAAACACAAGATCGACTATGTTGCTCACGACGATTTACCATATGCCTCTGGAAACGATGACGATATCTACAAACCAATCAAGGAAGCTGGAAAGTTCTTGACTACTCAGCGAACGGACGGTATATCAACATCGGATATCATCACAAAGATCATTCGTGACTACGACAAGTACCTGATGAGAAACTTTGCACGTGGAGCTTCACGGCAAGAATTGAATGTCTCTTGGTTCAAAAAGAATGAATTGGATCTTAAACGTCATGTCAATGAGTTCAGAGCCTCTTTTAAGAACAACTTTGAAATAGCATCGAAAGATCTCTACAGTGAGATCAGAGCATACATTTCGAGCACACTTGGCGCCAATGACGATAGAAGAAGAGAAAGAAGAAACAGCGATACCGATGACGAGGACGATGTAGAAGTGGCCGTTGACAGCAATGGCAAAACAATTAGACGACAGAGATCGACTTCTCCTGCTACGGATTTTGCAGCGACCTTTTCCGGAGGTGAAGATGGGAACTCGAGAAGGGGTAGATCTTCGTTCATAGAAAACTTCAAAGGGTGGATGTCCAGGAAAAACTCGACTCCTACCTCTCCATCATAAATGATTTGCTACTGTGTTTTTGTTTTATGTTTTTTTTGATCATCTTTTTAATGAATTGTCATGAGTCTAAGTCAATCTAAAAGGTGTGATTGCTGGGTGATTCATACCTTTTTTTCTTTATCGTTTCTTATTATCTTCTAAGTATATGCTGATTTCTACCGTATACATAACTACTTAATACACGTGTTGTTGTTTTTTGTTCATTCAGTTGTAAGCGATGACGATAGTTGTCCTGGGTTGTACAGCAGATTCAATCATTTTACCGTAATGACAAAAGTAGTAAAAAGGGTCCTGTCCTATTCACAACGCACTGCACCCAAATCACCGATGAAGGCAGTTTACTGTTTTTTTACCATATGTACAGTACTGTACACCTTATTTATGACTTGTATATATAAAACAACAATCTTAGTACTTAGACCCAATCTACTAGCATGTAACTTCCATCATCTAGCAGCGTACATCTCATCCTTTTATACTACCGTACTATCCCACAACCACCCCAAAATTTTTGAACTAACAACAATTTTTTTTTCTTCTCTCGAAAAAACCTCTCTTACCACCGCCCGCGACAACCTGTCACAGTAACATTTTACACTCCTCACCTTTATTTTTACAATAACAATGTCATCTTTTACATCAATCTTCGGTTCATCAGGGTCGCCTAAAGATGCGGCAGCGGCTGCGCCCCTGAGTACGTCAACTGCGGGTGAGCAGGCGAGGAAGGTTAAGGCGCAGATTCAGGAGCAGATCGGTCAGGAATTGGCTATTGCGAATGCGACGGAACTTGTTAATGTGAGTAGACTTTTGGGAGGAGGTTTTATTGTTTGTTTGTTTGAGGGGGAGAATGGTGGGGAGTTGGAGGGAAATTGGATGAGGGTGAAAGGGAATTAAAGGGTTGGATTATTTTGAGAAGAATCGGGGTGGACGAAATGTAACGGGATTTGACCGTTTTGATCCCGACCGGGTATCTTATAAGACACCCATTCCAACCACTTTTCTATAACTTTCACCACTTTTTTCCCCCTCCAACAACCACATTCCTACAACCACATTTACACTTACTAACCATTCTTTGATCAATATAGAAAATTACACAAAACTGTTTCGAAAAGTGCGTTGCAACCCCCGGTTCTTCGCTGTCCAGCGGTGAAACCGACTGCACCAGAATGTGCATGCAAAAGTACATGTACGCCTGGAACATTGTGTCAAAGACTTATATTCAGAGAATCCAGCAGTCGGCCGGCCAGAGTTAGGTTGTGGACTTTGCAGAAAAAATTTAGTAGTATGAGTTGGAGTGGAGAGAAGGTGAAGATTGGGGTTTGAATGAGTTTATAGAACTTGGTGATGGATGTGGAATTTTGTAGATAGAATTTTTTTTTGTTTTTGGTTTTTGAAAAGAATAACTCTTTGGTGTATATAGTGATATGGTATTGAAAAATTATAGGTTTGTGAAAATTTGGGGATGGCTTTAATCTGGGGTTTGTTATAATTACAACTGTGCTTGCATCTTAATAAATGGATCGAGATCAGGGCCGAGAGATTGAGATCAAGATCAAGATTGGAATTGAAATCAAGATCAAAAATTTACGTAGTATGTAAGAACCTCGACTAAATCAAATGCGAAAACGGAACACACCAAGGTCAACGGGTGACATCAGTGAAATTAGTACACATTGTCCTTAAACTCAGTTTGGCGACTAAACCAATTTGACCTGGCACGAAGAACTGCTGTAACAAACGGAGACTAGTAAGAAATTTGTCTGTATCTTCAATAAATCTGTATCAGCCCTAAATCTATGTCCACATATCTATTCAACTACCAAGAGCAGTATTTTACAAAAGTTTACATACATGGGATCACGGATATCTATATTACGAGTATCCAAGATGCAACATCAGTACAATATAGAGCATACAAGAAGTGTTCTATCTCTTCTTCAATGAAAAAGTTCATAATGGCCACTTTGATCTGTACCAGTTGAAAAGAATATGATCTGGAATACGTGCGGTAAAATGCTGTGAATTGGTAGTTATCTATGTTGATTTTTTTTTGGTATCTGGCAAGAGCTGAAGTGGGATGGAATAATTAGGAGTTGGACAGGATTGATTTCGATTTTTCCTGTTTCTGTGTATACCGAACGTACTGTATTGCAATAGAATGAGTTGAAAAAAGGTGTGTTTGATGGTACAAAACGTACCGGGATCTAGAAAGTAGTAGAAACACATACCCACATTTATTCGAATTCTCTTTCAAAGCGACCGTAATTACTCTAGATGTCGTATTGTACAGTAGGTAGACATGTTACTTGGTAGCAGTTGAGTATAGTGTAGGGCTACTATTGCAAATTGAAATTTCAAGATTTTGTTCCAGGCTGACCGTAAAAACCCACACAGAAAAAATGGAATTTACCCCACCGTTGTGTAATTCCCTACTTCTACTACTACTGTTATACACACATAACCGGTTTCAAGCTTCCCGCGACTTTCGCCCGAGAATCCGTTACACAAACAATCCACTCTTTCATTCACACGTCCACCGAACCACCCATTTCCTTCTTACAGTGAGCCTGTTTGTATCTTTCCAACGTCAAGAAACGACCAGAAACAGGAAAGTAAAAAGTCTGGGGTAATTTTAACACAGGTAAAAATGCCTTCAGAAAGACTCTGGATGTATTTACTGTGGCATATAGAAATGTGTCATACACACACACATACACATTTTATCCACCATATTTCATCCTCTCTGTCTCCCCCGGATCTAGACCTCTTTTTTTCCCCTATTGTGTTGGTAATTGAAAATTTAACCAGCCGTGTCCGGGTGCGGGTTGCTATGGTCCGGTCCATTCTAAATTTTTGACTTTTTTGTTTTGTTTTTGCCGTCGCGTAGAGTGACGTGGAACGGACTACGGCTGCTATGGATATTGTGAATTTGTGTAAACGTGTATAGAGTGGGATGCCCTCTAAACTTGGTTAATTGTGACACCTTTGGTATTGGTTGTTGGTTGTTTTGTGTTGTGAGCATAAACCTTCTTTTGGGAAAGCACGGATGGGGTACTTATATATGTAGGAGAGTTTTGCTTGGTGATTTATAAAGCCATTCCATTAAGTATAACTGGGATAAAGGTGTGAGTAAGAAATGACTGATTGATCATGCTGATCAAGCAAAATACAGAAATGTTCTTTTTTCTATTTTATTTTATTTTCTGATGAGATAGATGGTCGAAATGCTTTGCTGTTGTCCGGTTTTTATTTCATTTCCACCCACCCCACATGTTCAACAATATACGCAATTGTAAATTACTCCCAGTTACGTAATATTCTATTTATTACGTAACAGTACTGTCTTTTGAGTGGAAAAAAAAATGTCCAAACGCCAATGGCGCACTCTCTGTGTGGACTATTCGACAATACGCACAATAATAAAAAAACGCTTTTATTCACTTCTACGTAGGTTTTATTATTGTACACACAGTTATACAAAATAATCTCAATTTCCCTTTATATACTTTCCACTTCGTTCCATTTTAAATTCTTTTTTCCCTCTTTTCCTTCCTTCTTTCTTCCTTCTTTCTACTTCTTTTTTTCCCTTCTTAGAACTACACACCAATCATTGCCTAATTACTATATCCATTCACACACAATGTCTACTAATTCTTTGGAACAACTTAAAGCTACCGGAACCGTTGTCGTTACTGACACCGGTGAATTCGAATGTAAGTGCTCGCGTTAGTCTGTTTGTGTGCCACCCTCTTTGCTCTCTACTAGATTCGTTTTAGTTTCTGCTGCCAGTTGGCAGTTATTGAACTAAATAAAACGATTTATTCATGCATAATGCCCTAAAGAATTACTAGATCAGTCAATTGATCAATCCATCAAAATCTTTGTTTCGTTTTTTGTCGCAATTGATCTCTACTATGCGATCCGCTTTTACCCAAAGAGGCCACGGCTTTTTTTATTTAAAAATCTAGTTACTAACCAATTCTTTTTGTTTTATTTAGCCATTGCCAAATACAAGCCCCAGGATGCTACCACCAACCCTTCATTGATTCTTGCCGCCGCTAAGAAACCCGCTTACGCCGCCCTCATTGACAACGCCGTTAACGCCGTCAAGTCAAACTCAGGTACCGTCGCTGAAAAGGCTGAGGCTGCCTTGGACAAGCTTCTTGTCGAATTCGGCACAGAAATTCTTAAAATTGTCCCCGGCCGTGTCTCTACCGAAGTTGACGCTCGTATTTCTTTCGACAAGGACGCTACCGTCAAGAAGGCATTGGAAATCATTGACCTTTACAAGTCCAAGGGAATTGACAAGGAAAGAGTTCTCATTAAGATTGCTTCCACTTGGGAAGGTATTCAAGCCGCCCGTGAGCTTGAATCTAAGCACGGTGTTCACGTCAACTTGACACTTCTTTTCTCCTTCGTTCAAGCTGTTGCCGCTGCTGAAGCCAACACCACTCTCATTTCTCCTTTCGTTGGTCGTATCCTTGACTGGTACAAGGCTTCGACTGGTAAGACTTTTGAGTCTTCTGAAGATCCTGGTGTTCACTCCGTTCGCAACATTTACAACTACTACAAGAAGTTTGGTTACAAGACCATTGTCATGGGTGCATCATTCAGAAACACTGGTGAAATCAAGGAACTCGCTGGTGTCGATTTCTTGACCATTTCTCCCGGTCTCTTGGAGGAGCTCTACAACTCTACCGACCCTGTTCCTCAAAAGCTTGAGGTTTCACAAGCTAAATCTCTTGACTTGGAAAAGAAGTCTTATGTCGATAATGAACCTGCATTCAGATTTGACTTTAACGAAGATCAAATGGCCACTGAAAAGCTTTCGGAAGGTATCAGAAAGTTCTCAGCTGATACCATTACTCTTCTTAAGGTTCTTGAAGCTAAGATTGAAGCTTAAAGTAGTGGTTTATATATTTAACATGTATTGGATATAAGCGATATTATGATTTTTTAAAAAAATAATGAATTATTATTAAAACAAAGTAACAAGAATTGTAATTGTTTGGGTAATGTTGGAGGAAAAAGGTAAATGAAGATTTGTGTTTTATGTGGGGCCGATTATTACTTGAAACGAGAAGAATTGTGACTTTTAGTAGCGGTGCGCCGGGTGCCTACGGTATTTTAGAACATGCGACATGATTGTTTGGGCCTGACTACTCAATGCATATGTTTTGAGGTGTTGAAGTTGTAAGTAAAAACGGAAAAAATTTTTTTTTTTTGATGCTTTTTCTTTCTTTCTTTCTTTCGCTTACTTTACTGGAACTACACCCTTGTGTTATATAGGTTGATACCTGTGAATCTAGGTTGTCTAGTGTGTTACTACATAATCATCCCAAGTCAGAAAAGTGTGCTCTATCAGAGCACTATACAATTTTTGGGGAATGGTCAGGGAAAAACGATGTCCCTGGTGGTGTTGGGTGTTGGATTGGAACTATTGGTGTTGGTAGTAGATGTAGTGATATAGTTGTGCGGAATAAAATTGAAAAATGGTTATGAAATTGGTTTTGATTTGTGTAATTGTAACGGGTCTTTTTTGTAAATTTACGAAATGGGTTTATTGTACTGATTTATGAAGTTAGAGATTATGATGAGTAGAATGGCGGTATTTGAATTATTCGAAACCTGTGTTTGGGGATTACATTACCAGCAATATATTGTCACCAAATAAAAATCTTGACAATGGCAAAAATATTGAACTAAGACATATCAAAGTGTTGGTGCGACGTATATGGGAGAAAGAACAATGTAACATCATTAGCAGAACATTCGGATTATTGCGAGCTGTAATGTACACCACAACCGGCCCAAAATAAACGTCGGGCGTATTGTGTCGAAGATAGAAATACGTTTTGTAATCACTCCCAACGCAATACTTGACAACTTCAAACCGTTGAATGGGAGGTGTATACCACCCTGCCAACCCGTTTTTTCAAAAACATCGTTTACAGAATCTGATCTGAACTATTGTACAGTTTCTGTACCTTGTTTCTTGCTTGAAAATATCGACTGACTTGATTTTTTTGACATTGGTGGAAACATACCGAGTAATTGTAATGACCCCGCCGTTGTAGAGGGACGCTTGTAGTACGTTTAATTTTGAAGATGAAGTAGAAACTATCAGTCGATGTCCCGGCGTGTTCTGCCCAAATTTGTCCAGACTCCATTAGTCCTGGGAACCGAACGGGTAATTCTTGAGTGTACGGGTCAGATGTTCAAGAATTTTTTGGATGGCTCTCAAAGTTTTGTTAAGTTGATAGAGCAAGATACACCCCATTCAAGTATACCAATCATCATCCCAGATGCACATATTTTCCAGGGTTTCTCAAACCAACCCCCCAAACCGTCCTTCCAACCCAAATCACCATTCCAAACAACACTTCCCACTCATCCATAACAAGTCCATAATTTTCCAAAAAAACATTCATTTCTTCAGGTACCAGATATCCATCTAGCCGGGCGCTTTAATATGGTACTTACTGACGACACCCGATCGCGCTATTAACCGCCTGCCGTTTCTGCGTTCGCGGAATCTGTGGTAACAAGCGTTGGATCGGTCCTCATAATGGCATAATGTGCTATATCTTATATACATCATTTCGTACTATTAAACGCCTTTAGGCCCTTTACTGGTGTTATCGCTTGGTTCAACGAGTGTGGCCCGAAGCAAATCGGGTAGCAAAATCAGAAATGGGGCAAGACATGGTCAAAATGATAATGTAAAGCATGGGGCAGACCTAGGGCATGCAGCAGTATGTAGGTCTTAGTTTTATTCTTTCAAGTAACGTTTCCTATTTCTGTACTTTATTCATAATGCACTAACTGACCTTAAAGATTTATTCAGCGTACTATTATATTGTCCTATCATAAATATTGAGCACACTTGCTCTGTTTCACATTTCTGAAATATTCACTGTTACTTTGTTAATGATATTATATCAATGTCTTTCTGGTATCTCGGTAGCTAATGTGACCTGTTATTCTTACAGGGGAAGCTACAATATAAACCATATCATTATTATTATAACAATTATAACACTCGCAAACTTGTTAGTATAGTGAAGAACTTGTATTAAAATGTTAGAATATATATTATGGAATGGTTGAGGAGGAACGTTCCCAACTATGCATAATAACCAATGCTTCCAGCGTTTTTGGAGATAAAGATGCCCTGTTCTCGTCAATGTAAGCTTTAGATCGAGAAAACATTCGCTCGCAAGAAACTGAGCTAGCTTGTGCAACAAGATAACGCCGAGCCACCTGCTTCAAGGACGTCAAAGGGGACGCCCGCCAATAGCTTAGCAATTCCTTTTCGTCCCCAACTTCCGCACTGATAAGAAGGGTACTAATCTCGTCCCTTTTCCTATTTTTTCTTCTTTTCGATAAAAAGCTAAAATTTATATCGGGCTCGTCATCAACATCCGTATGTTGAGGAGGAAGAGTAACAACAGCCCTCAGGATGCTTTCTGCATTTTTGAAGGCTGATCCTGGGGTTAAAGATGCGCAAACATGAAGAATTCGCATGGACTTTGCTTTTTCTATGTATTGTTCCAGCTTGGTTAACATGGCGTTGGCTTCCGACCTAACATCAACGAACAATACATGAGAGTAGAACTCTGTGAATCTGCTCTTTATTTCGTCTAATGCATCCAAGTAAAGTGATATTGCCCCACATCCCTCGGTAGAAAATAGCTCGGTTGCCTGGAGGAGAGGCTTTAGCAAGCATAAAAGAAGATGGACCTTCTCCCAATCGTATGTACTTAAGGATAGATCCATTAGGGCCCTACTTTTTGCCGTAAAAATATCACAGACACGTTTAAGCTTGTATGCTCTTTCAAGCATATGATAAGTGGAATCCCACTTAGTTGGTACATCTAGAATCAGATTTAGCTCGGATTCTTTATTATGATGAACCCCAAATGTGCCACACCATCTAAATAGCTGCAGTTTCGCAGGGCTACCTTTGACAGCCTTGGCCATCCCGCGGATCTTGTCAACAACACGGCCCATGCCCGCAACTGCATTTTGTGCGAAAAAGTTGATGATGTGCGCGATGCACCATATTCCCTGTACTTCTGGAAGGTATTCATTCAAATGTTCAAACGCCGCGATGTTTGCCGGAGCGTTATCACAAGTAAGGGAAACCAAATTGTGCCCTATTCGGTACTCTTCAACTACGGAATGGATATGGTCCGCAATATCTAAGCCAGTATAGAATTCCTGCATCTCTTTAAGTGAAATGGCTACATCGACAGAATTGAATTGCATGTCAATATAGTGAGCTGCCACCCCAATAAAAGACACATTGGACGAAGACGTCCAGATGTCACAAGTTAGCGCCACACCCGGTGCTTTGAATAATCTTTCCGTGAGGTTTAGCTTGTAGCTGTAAAATGCTTCTTTTACGTGTTCTGAAATATCTTGCCGGCTTGGAAGATACCTAGTCGCGGTATTGTTGAGGAGTGACGAGTAGTTTAAAAATGAGCTACTCTCAAACGTTGAGAATGTCACCAAGTTTTGGATGCTTATGGCAGAAACGGCCTTCAATACAGTGGATTTCGAGATCTTGCTTGGCGGACTGATCTTATCGACGCGTTTCAATTTAGTCTTTCCCGTTTCAGTGAGTAATTGGTGTTTTTTCTTCAGATGTGAAAGCATGTTTCGAGTACTTGAGCCCCTTTTGTGAGCGTATTTAGCACCGCAGTCACCGTAGAAGCACTCCACAGTTGATTCATTGATTCTTCGGAAGTATTGCCATGCAGGTGAAGATCCAGAAACCACAGATGCCCTAGAAAGGGCGGCCAAGGATTCAAGCGCAGTAGATGAGCTACCGGCAGAAGACGTTCGATCATTAGAGTGAAAAGGAAGTGCAGTTGGTGCATCCTCAGAAGATTCAAAGGCTGTCTTAGACATTTTATAGCTAGTAACAGGCTAAAAATCGCTGTATGAGTCTTAAAAGAAGAGTTTTATAGCAGCAAAAGCGGTCTTACGTGTAACATACACTGAGGAGCGTGAACACCAAGATAAGACAATAAAATACTTGAAAATTATTGGTGTTATATTCTCACGGTAAACAAGGCAGAAATACGTACATAGTTTAATAGCTTAAGTTAGAAATTAGTGGCATCAATACCCGAGAACACGATTACTATCCTTAAACGTTGATATTCTTGATCGAGAACTAATTAAGGCAATTGCAAATAATTGGTGTTAAAGTAGTTGGTTGTTCTTCAGTTTCAATTTTTTTTTTTTAATTTTTTATGAGGAATTAGACTAACTAAAAGATACTAGGTCACGTGCCTTGCTTCATGAAGCGCCTCGGGTCCAATTTTAAAAATGGGGCAAGGTATGACCTAGGTGCCTCATTTTTTTTGTACCTCGGGCACAACTCCTACTTGGTTGCAGATGTAAATTTAGGGTCCGTTCCGATCAAGTGTTTATTTGTTTATTTGTTTAAAAACAAAATTTTTGGGAAAATCGAAACAATTTTTTGTTTATTGAACAAATAAACAAAATTTTGCGTTCCCGTGATTTTTGTTTTTAAACAAAAAAATAAAAATTGTGTTCCTGTCATTTTTGTTTTTAAACAAATAAACAAAAAATTGTGTTCCGCAAAAAATGTTTATTTTGGTTGGGATCCCAAAATAAACAAAAAAATTTCGACTCCCATAGTAAAGAGAAAAACACCACTTGAGTTATTTATCACGATTACGTAATCTGCAGCCAGAATAAACAAAAAACAAAAAAACAATAAACAATAAACGATAAACACGTAAAAAAGTTTTTTAAACAATAATCAAATAAACAAAAAAAAGTGTTTAAAAGCATTTAAACAATAAACAATAAACAAAAAAAATGTTTAAAAGCACATAAACAAAAATCAAATAATCAAAAAAAGTGAAAATTATTTTTTTGTTTATTGAGCAAATAAACAAAAAAACAAAAATTTATTTATGAACAAATAAACAAATAAACACTTGATCGGAACGGACCCTTATTTTCACACTGAAAATTTTGCGTTTTGTGTACTTAGACCCGTTTATTCAAGCCAAACCCTTACATTTCACAACCATAAATTTTTTTTTTTTTTTTTTTTTTTTTTTTTTTTTTTTTTTTTTTTTTTTTTTTTTTTTTTTTTTTTTTTTTTTTTTTTTTTTTTTTTTTTCCTTCTTTGTCTTTTCCTGTTTTTTGGTATAGCATCCCTGCTAGAGTTGCTGCTGATGCGTCAGTTTGTAAAAATAGCTTGTGTCTTTTGTCATACACATATATGTCCGTTTTGTTACCAAGTTCCAGTTTTACTATAGTGAAATGTGTTATGTCCTATTAGACATAGGTAAATAATTTTTGAAATGGTTAGGAATAAATGGAAGGAAGGAAGTTGATGTGGGTGTTGGATATAATTATTGGTACTAAATAATGTTACTATAGAAAATGGAGTCGATTCTTTATTTGTTTATTCATAATGTATGAAGATGGGTTTGTCGACTGTACGCAAACTATGTCGTTCATGCTACTGTGGTCTTTGGGGGTATCGTAACCATCTCTGACAGTACGGATTGCATCAAGATTGAAAAAAAGGTATTGACACTCTATGACTTGATATCTATAATTCTGTATCGTACTGTTTTTTTTCCCTACTACAGCTACTGCAACATCTATTTCACTGTAGACTCTCTAGTAATTGCTCGCATGCATCTGGCAGCGCAAACCACTCGCGAGAGTGATAAAATCTTTTCCTTAGAAAAGGGGTTTTGTAGTGCCCGATGGGAATCCTTTAGTTGTGGCCATCCAGCACAGGATAGTTGTACAGCTTAGCATTCCATGTAAGTAACCTAAGAATAGTCCGATGAGGGCTTTTTTTATGGGAGGTAGACCAGTTGTGTTGGATTCTTTGTTGATGCCAAGTTGGACCTTCCCAGCTTTTCACTTTCCAGTTGAAGGCGTGGTTCTAAGTTGTTAGCACCAGGCCAAGTCAAGCTGGTCTTAAAACATACGACTTAGTTAATAAAACGTAATTACACTATTTTGTACCTCTTCGTTGTCTCCTTTTTATCCTTCCTCCCCCCAAAAATAAAAAAATTCTTCTTTTATACTATTATACTACAGTGTTCGCAGATTCAAAAAGGCTTCAACTTCCCGTGTTTTATTTGTAAAGTGCGCTCATTTTTGGACTTCTTGGTTATTTTTTTTTCTTTTTTTTGAAAAATTCTCCTTGCGATTCCAATTCAAATATTTCCGCTATTATGATAATTTTTGGAGGACTGAAAAAAGAAGGGAGGAAATAGGTGAAGGAGGGCGGGGGTGGGTGTGTTTTTAGCTGGTTGGGAGATGGCCTGATATGTAACTATAGTGCGGTATAGAAAATGAAGTTGAACAGAGTTAATGGTTTACTATTATCTTTTTTTTGGTGTTTGGAAACTAGGTGTGATTGAGTTGTTATTGACTAGACGAAACTGATACTGAATACGACATACTGTAGTGTTGCTCTGGTAGATGCCACATTGTAAGTTAGAAAGATAAGGGTCAAAGCTAGGACTCGAAACTGGAGAAAGAACGGATACAGCAAACGTCAAGAATCTCTGTTAGTAGTAATGGTAGACCTTGACTTTTCTAGGGTAAGTCAAGGTGGGACTGTCTCAGAGTAGCCAAACCATACGCCTTTTGTTCATTACCGATTGAACCCTGGTCTTTCGGGAGCTTGTATCTGCTGTTGCTTAACCTGCTCTTGTAAATTTACTATTGTAACAAACTACATTACAGACCCTTCTTCCCAAGTTTTGCGTTCAGTTTTCCTACATCACACTGACTTTATTTAATCATCGCTCCTGTGTTTACGGTACACCATCAAGTTTGGATTGTGAGATTCTATATAGGATCCTTATAGAATGTCTGGTTGTTCCTCTTTTGCTCTTGGCTTGTATACTTGTGGCTTGACCACTGTATCTATTTAATAATTTTCCAACCATTTGCTTAGTAGTTTTGTTCTTTACTAACTTTACTGACTGTTTGACCATATGCGAATCCTGTCTTTTTGTTTAACAACAGTTGAGACAGAGCCATATAGGTTGAACTAGATGTCAACTTTTGGAAAATGGCAATTGGGATGAGGGGTTGGAGGGGAGGTGTTGAGTTTGAAGGTCGTTGGAGATGCCAATTGTGTTTTTCTCTTTTTAGATTTTTGTATATACATCCAGAAGGTGTTTATAGTAGAACTAGCTGAATAACTATCATCAACTATCGGAGACTAATACCATCTACAATACAGTACTCTTTTCATGACTTCGGGTGTCGTAAGCATCTACCATAAATCACCCTCCAGTATCCAATCAAAACCGCATTGAACCTTCTGTAGTACTTGCAGATTTTTATGAGCAGCACAACCGAATTTTGCGTCGAAAAGCGGGTGACTGTTCTTGTGATTAGAGCGTAGTGGAGTATTAGATTCAATTTGTGTATGTACAGTACAGTACAGTACAATAGATTTCCGTGTTATAGACATCTAGTAAAGGCAACAGATCATATTGAAGATTATCCAGAATTGATGTGTTTGACAATGGTAAGGCCATGGGCTTTACTGGTAAGTTACAAGAACCCGTAACAATGACAAGCCCAGAAACTCTTTTTTTTGTGGGTAAATAGTTATCTTTTGGCTCATTATCAAACCAAACTATCTTGGATCTGGCACCCAAGTCGAAAGGATTCCTCCTGATAAATGCGTATACTGTACTAAATTTCTAAATTATTACCCGTCGTCTCAAAGAGTCGTAGTTGATCATGATATTATAGACTTGAGCTCTTTCAGAGTTATGGACGGTTCGTGAGCACCGTTTTCGTGCATTTTGTATCTTATTAACACACAGGATCCCGGTCGAGCAACGATCTATGACCTAGTAGTACGTAAATTTTGGTTTAACCTTTCAGTCCACAGAACCCACCTATCAAACAGAATAAAATGAAAAGTTTTCAATATCTTCATACCTTCTTTCTTTTTCTTTCTTATTCTTTTAGATTTTTCAAAAGCTTACAGGACTGACAATATCTTACTCAAGTATTTAATAACGAGATGCAATTACATACTAGACATTGATGTTGTAATTGTATCAATTTTTCGTAAAGAAGAGCTGGATTTTGGTGTTGGTGTGGAGTGAATGAGGTGTAGAGTTTGAAGGATGTTGAAGGCGCCAGATATAGCAATATAGAGATTGGAAATGGAACAGAGTCAATCGTGTTAGTTTTATAATTTTTCTATTTATACAGAACTTCTTAGGCTGAAGAACGACCATAAAATATCTGACTTTTAAACCATATACACAGCGTGACCCTACTCTTAACTTTGGTACTGTAGGTACTGACCGTAAAACACCCCAGTACTCAACCCAAACGTTATTAGTCCTCTTATAGCACTTACAGGTGTCTAATTAAGTGGAAAGTTGGATTTGAGTTGTAAACGTACGTACTATGTAGACAGGTAATTAAGGCATTGGGTTGTTTTGAAGTTGTTGCGGTAGGTTTGTGTCCTCAAAGCTGGCAAAGCTAAAGATTGGTTTGTTGCAAAAGCCCGCAATGGCTCCAGGTCTAGTGAAATAGTCAACAAGATAAAAGGCTTGTTGACTTGCTCGTTAACGCGATTGTGTAGCAGGAACAATCGCTTCGAAGTGAGATGCTACAACAGTTTCAGTGTAAAATTTCATGGTCTCTGCCATCTGGAACGCTCAGTAAAAACTAATCTGTGGCCCTGCTTTTATTTAAATTCAAAACTATCAAACTAGGTGTATCTAGATTCTATAATTGAAATAAACGTGGCTGTGTTATGTGTATACACCTGAATATATCTGTTTTTCGTTGGAACAGAGGTAGTTGAGAAAAAACCTGGAAATGAAATAGACAAACGAGACGCCAACAATTGTTATAGGCTGTCATAGACTCCGATCTTTCTTGGGTAAGTCGTGATGAACGTTCTAGAGTAACCAACTATACATCTTCCGTCATACGCCAATAAGAACTTGAAAATACTTTTAAGGCATGTATTTGTTATAGCTAAACTTACTCTCGTATATTTGTCATTCACTTCTGTACCAGATCCACATATCTCGCCCTACACAAACTTTTCTTTACAACCTGGTTTTGTCTTTAGTTCTACACGCCAAGTCAAGTTTCCTGAATTACCATAGCTCCGTTATTTTTAACTCCATTAAAAAATACACAATACGAACCCTACTTGCACAGCCCTTTGAGTCAATCTAAGAAAAGCTCACATATTTCAGCTCAACTATGCCTAATGGTCTGTATAATTCGCACACCTTTGAAGCATTTGAAGTAAATTGGACTAGTAAGGCCAATGGGGCCCCCCAAAGTTTCCAACAACTCTTAGGGTAATTCCTTCTACTTTCTCCCTTTTGTACAAGGTAGAGTCCGGGCGTCTCATAATTCGATTCATGAATTCCACCGGGAGGTTGTTGCGAGGTCGGTTGCTGCCTAGGTCAGTCATGGTTGGTTCGGGGTCGGTTGTAGAAGAGTTGTTATTAGTGGTCTCGGGGATGTTGTTATTCGTTATGATAACTGATAGAAGCAACCTACGTCTCAATACATAAGCCATATGTATTTAGTTACCCAATATATTTTCATTTTTCTTCCTTCACTTTACATCTGCTGCAAAGTCACGGATCGTATATCATGATTTGGCAAAATTTAGGCTATGACATTTGCCTCTGTTAATATAACAGTACGGCATAATATGTCATAAAGTATTAATAATTTTTGGGAAAGAAAACTGGACGAAGTGTTGGTGTTGGTGTTGATGGGGATTAGGTGGGATGTGTGTGACTCACAGTGCGAGGTATTGGGTTCGGAGACCGTTAGATATAGTGGTATAGAAAATGAAATCAATCCGTCAATGACTTTTCATTATTTTTTTTTCTTGCGTCTGGAACTGGTTGATAAAAGTCAGCAAATATCGCAAACCAATGTCATATTATGATATTACTAGTACACTACTTTTTTCGTAACTTCGGATATCGTAAGCACTAATAGTAAGGATTTTAGGTAGGACTGAGAAGTATTGACTATCCGTCAGTACTTATCGACGTTTGAAAGTAACGCCAACCTTTGTACTCTAACAGATGTAAGACTGGTTTGTTATTACGCGTATTGGAGTGGAGGGTTAAAGCCGAGTTTCAAGGAGTAGATATATATACAGTACTGTGTGTGCAGTTGATTGAAAAAAGAAGATGTTCTGAAGTTGGTATAGTTAGATTGTGAGCCCAAAGTTGAAAAGGTTGTGGGAGCGTGAAATTGTTCTGATACCAAAAGAGTTCTGACTAACACGGACGTCCAACAGTACCGATCGCTATGAAGCAGGGGATACGATTACTTGAGCACTAAAAATTCCCCTTTACTAACTGGTCTTTAGTTACTGACATAGAATATTTTTGACACTCGGCCATCTAGTAAAGCGTCCACCTGAAACTATAGCTTAAGGCTTGTGAAGTTATAATGTGCTAGGTATAAATGGCCCACAATACTGAACATCGTTTACCGGTCGAGAATCCAACTTGGCTTATATCAATTGCAAATTAATTCAAAAAATGCTAGGCTCAGTTTGCGATTGGGGATGCACAGTAGTTGGTCTGATGTTTTGAACTGTGAAGAGGCTATCTGGCTGGTGATTTTGTTGCACTTCTCAGGAAAGTATGAAGCATTTAACTGGTTAGCGTAGACACGATAACAATGACACGAAAGTTGGTTTAAAATCCACTATGGGTAATTTTCTGTTTAAAGCAAATATGATTATTCGAATTGGATTGTTAGAAGAGTTTGGAACCTATCTAGTTTCTTTGTTACTTTTTACTTAATAAAAGGCTCGTTGGCTTGTTCAATACGACTGTTCCACGTTATTATTCATTTCAATGTCGGAGTTCCAAGACCTTAAGCGGTGAAAAGTACTCTTCAAGCTACTGCTAGTAATCAACTATTTTTCCAAGTGCCCCTACCATTTGTCAGTTTTCAAAACCTAGTCTATGACTCGAGACCAGAGTAAAAATAGAGTGATATACAAATGACAAATTGTGCTGAGCAATACTAGTCGATCGAGATTTACATTTATTGGATTGCCTCGTATTTAATGAAGCTAAAATTTGCTTACTACTAGGCCAGAGCTGTTCAAACGGTTGAAGTATGGCCGTCATTATGAAGTTTTAGTTGGTGTCTGGTTGAGGTTTAGCCGATTCTGAGATGAGTGTTGGCACAACATTTGGTAGTCTTTAGATATTTTTGAATAGGATTTTAGCTGGAATTGATGTACAGTACAAAAATAATATTATATTAATCAGTGAAAATAAAATAGAAAGCGGGTGTTTGAATATATTGACTGATGCTTAAAGTAAAATTGGCAGAGTGTAAAGATGTCAGTAAAAGAGAATTTAATGGTTTACTAATGACTTCTAGCCACCTCGTGGGGTTCGACACACAATGGCTTTAGAGTCCTCTCGTCCTGCATAATACTCGACGAAACCCACTTTATTAAATGTAGCTTCTTTTTTCCAATTTTTAAGATTTTTCTTGTTCTTTTCTGAAGCTTGCTTAGTTCTGGTTGCAACTTTCTCCCACATGGGTGGAAACCCCTTGTTGTCCTTTTTTTCCAGCTCCCTTGAGTGTTTCACCAATTGTGAGTCTAAGTAAGATATAACGTTCTGCCCATACATTATTCTTTAGAGAGCATGACCTATGACCGAATATATCGTAAAGTTGTGGGAGTGCTCACATGCTTTAAGATATGTTGACCACTTGTTTTTCTCAGTGTATAACCCCAGGTATTCCTTCGTTCTTCTTCTGTGAGTTCTTTCTACATCCCTATTGCATTGCAGACGATATGCTGAGGTTCTTATGCGTTATGTTGTTTCTCTCACATTCCTTTTCGAAAATACCCTCCAATTTCTTCCCCCTGTCTGTAATGACCATTTCCGGTAGACCGTCCATTCTTTTCCCAATTAGCATGAACCCGACTCTCGTGTTACTTGCTGGGTCGTCAGCTTTTGTTGCTTCCAAAAAGGTTGCCTTGGTAAATCTGTCATGGTCCACTAGTATTTCAGCAAATCCTTCTTCATCTCGGTCCAGTCCTGTAATGTGATTTAGATGATCAACCTGCGAGGGTCTAGTTGTAAGCGGCATAACACCAGCTACTTCCAACGGTGTGCTTTTATAAACCTTTATGTGGTAACATGCCAAACAATTCGATATGACCTTCTTGATGTGGGCATACATGTTGGGCCACACATAGTGTCTGCTAGGCATGTTCATTACTACCATCGAGGCCTTGTGCCCTACTTCAGGAGAGGTGTATCATATATCATTGCTACCAACTTTACTATCACTTTGTTGCATCCTTCAGAAATAATTACCCTTCCATTTTTATCAATGACTATGTCGTCCTTCAAATGGCACCCTTCCATTACTTTTCCTGCTTTAAGTTTCAGATACAATGGATTGTTTTGGTAGCGCTCTTTCAAACACTTGTATAATTTGTGAGGTAGACTTGATTCTGGTACTACTTGTTCTTCCCAGTCAGCGGCCGTATTTTCATCGTGGACTGTTTTCTTAAGATGCTTTGAGCTGACCCACCACCGGCGCTTCGGCTCTCCTCTCCAGTACTACTGAAGTGGTCTCGATCATATCCCCATTCTTTGTTTTCATCAAGGAATCACCATTCATAAACTTCATGTCTGGCGAGTCTGGCTCATTGACTTGTCTATAGTCTCTAAACAGAGTGTCAAGTACTATATTCTAGGTACTAGAAACGTGCTCAATTTAAAATTTTTTTTATGACAATTTCGAAATCCAACCATCTAAATAACTGAGCCAGTTAAAGTGTCGAGTAACTTTTGGATTCGTTCTTTTTAGCTCCTTTAGGGCTTTGTGGTCACAAAGGACTTTGAATTTTCTTCCTCTCAATATGTGTTTGAAGTGATTAATACTAAAACCAATATAACAATTTTTGGAAAAGAGAAACGCGAAAAACGCATTGAACGAGAATGGTTTGGGTTGGAGTTTGAAAATCTGGAAACGTCCAGGTGTGTTTATGGGGATTGGTGAAGGTGATATTGCTCATAGGTAGAGTTTGGTATAGGAAAAGAAACAGAAATAGAAATATGCTTAAAATTGAAAAATGCAATTGGCTGGAGTTGGTTAACATAGAAAAGGCTGTGATTGCTGAACTATCCTTCATGTTAGTTCAGGTCTATACGCTATGAAATGCGTACGTGATTACTTGTTTGCAGTATGTAGTTTAGGTCTAGCGACTACCATAACGGCAAGAAAGTAATATACATAAATGAATCTTACTGTGTAACTTGTCAATGCGGAAGCGGTAACGGCTATTTGACGCTGGTGCTTCTACTTTCAAAGTGAGTACTACACATTGAGGTTATTGCGATTGAGCTGTCACTATTCAAGTTCTACGCTTGAATTTTATTGGATTTAAAACCGTTCCAGATTTTTCGCTCCACTTTTCAAATCCACAAGTTCCTTATACCGTCAGCCAATAGGACAACCCATACTGTATGTATTAAACACTCTATAATGACCGAGTACATAAAAAAATAGCCTGTAGCTTTAGCAGTTCGAAAGTTTTGAACATTACCTAACTAATTTGTATCATATTCTCGTTAAAAAACAAGAATCATACGCATTGTATCCGCGTGCTTACACGTGCTGTACAGTTACCCAAATCTTGAGCGAGGGTGTAGAATATTATGAATTTATGATACCTTGCAACGAGCAGCAAATACTAAAACATTTCTCAAGCAATTCAAGTGTTTCAATCATCAGCTGAATAGAGTAGTTGTAGGTGTATTTGATGTCAACTTAGTCTGTCAACCCTAGGACTCACTGAATTTTTTCGAATCTGATCCTTGGAAGAGTTCATCTCTGTGCCCATTTGTTGCCTCTCTAACTCTGGTACCTAAACTTTTAGGCCGGTTCTTAAAACACAATTGCTCATTCGTGATCTGTAACACTATGATAAAAAGACCCGTAATCAAAATCGTATCTATAACCGAGACTATCTATTTAAAGATTTCTTTTGACCTAGACAGACCTGACCTTCCTAGTATGGTTTTTGTGTTGAACAAGTAACCACGGCAGGTATCTTCTTGCACTGCACCAATCGGAATTTCTATGTTTGTTGTAACGTATGACTTAGTACATAAATATTAGCTTCAATCTTCCACTCAAAAAATTGGTCCATAAAAAAATGCATACTTTAAATCCCGTGAAACTTTTCCTTTGCTCCTTCCTGTTTACTGTACAGTACATTTCTTAATAGTCTCTCGCATTGATATCACTTTTTCATACCCTTTTTTTGGGGGGTTTGGAAGGGTGAGATTATCAATGTTGTTGATAATTTTTGGAAAAGGTCTGGAAAAGAGTTGCGGGTGCCAGGGAGTAGGAATGGGAATGATGTGCTCTTGGAGTGTACAAGGAATTGAAATGATACGTTGATTGTATAAATGATATATGAAGTTATATGTAACGTTAAATGGAAGCTTAGACGTTATCATAGCTGCGATATTCTGAAAACTATTCAAACCAATTGTGCGTATCTGTGCGAATGTGAATTTACATTTTTGACAATTCATAGCACTTTAAATCCCAAACAATTGACCGTATGGCATAGCTACTACTGTTCACATATTCGAGAATGCATGCAAAGATAGAGAGGCCTTCAAAAACTTAACCCCCCTCCATGTTGCCATTGGTCAAAACATAAACCCAATCCTGCCCACTCCTTCTGTGCCTCAGAATCATGCCTCCCTCACATCTAACTCCAGAACGAACCGTCACCGTTAGATACTCCATTTCCAAAGGCCTCTCTGTATACTCCAAATATCATGACCGCAGCTCCCAGTCTTACCGCGACTTTCTACCACTTGCCAATTTACATGCCAACGATGGACTCTACAAAAGCAAAATATATCGTTCCCTTCAAAGCCCAGAACTTGACTTGATACGAGTACAAAAGAAGCGAAAGATCGCGGGGTTCCCAGATCTTCGATGGAGGATGGTCCGCGTATTCAAGATTAATCTGAAGACTTTGTTTCCTAGCATACCAACTCATATCAGTACCAAATGTGGTGTATACCAGATAGTGGATATACGAAAGCATCTTTGTATGGACATAGTAGGCTAAAATTGCACCCTGAATTGACCAACCATGCGCAGCAGTAAAATTATGGATTTATTTAAATTCAACAAGTTCTGATATGGTGGTTCATTTTTTTAAGACCTTACAGCTCTGAAATGGAACGTACAGTACTGTACGGTCATCATATGGATAATGAGGCCCAATAACGTACCCGATTCGTCGAAACCGCCCCCTGTTTGACATAATACTATGATACTTCATATTTTTGGAGGTGATCGAGTCTGACTACATCTATCCATCTTTCAAAATAAATAACTTATAAGAAACCCAAGCCTTATTTCGTTTGAATAATGATACCTGTAAAAAACGCCGATGCTAATACATTAATAGTTCTAACGTAGCGACTTAAACATCAATCACAACCAAAAACCTCCTATCATTCATATCTGAAATAATGTGCCAATAGCATGTTTATTAGCGATTATTGTATTTATATGTGTATCTAATAAGAATAACAACAATAATAATTGAAAAATAATAAAACTAGAAAGAAAGAAAAAAAAAAGATAGAATAATATTCAGTGTTGTTACTTTTTTTGGTGATAGTTATTATCATCATTATTATTATTACTATTATTTAGAAAAATTAGTGAGATCCAGCACCACGGGAAACACGTTCCAAAACGGTTTCGTAGGCAACTTCACTTGAGTCTGTTCCTTGGATTTCGGTTGAGACACCAGCAAGGGCTCTACGGAGAGACTCCTTTGAAGATGAGTAAACCATTTTGCTCTTTGAATAACAAAAGTTAGCTCTGTAATAAACACAATCACAAGCGTGAAAAGAAAGAACAACAAAAAAAAGGACAAAGAGCTATGCCAAACAAGCCAACACATGTAAAAGGGAAAAGACAAAAACTTACCCTAATAGGAGAAGAATCAGGGGACCAGGAGAAGAACACAATCTTGGATCTCTTTCCTGAGTTTTCAGTGTCATATTCGAAATCGTAAACAGCGTATCTACAGTCGTTTTCTGGGAGGTCCTCGAGGAAATCATCGTAAGTGGTCTCGGCAGTGGCGGTTTTGGCAATGGTGATTTCGGTCTTGTTTGAGTTCAAGGTGTAGATGATGTAGCGGTAAGACTTCTTAAGCTTGAGGTCGTTGAACGCAGTGATAGCGTCGTCGCTGACTGAAACTCCGGATCTTGACTATAAAAACAAAAAAACGCAACAAAAAGACATTTGTGTTAGAGCAATTGCAATTGAGTGACAAATGAAAGCGGATGTTTGAGTAAAAACTCCAAAGGAACCCCCAATTATGAAAAACAGGGGTGTTTTTTGTATCGGTGTATGTGTATAATTGTGGGGGGTGATTAGGTATATGGATAGCTTACCATTTTTTAAGTGGGTCTTTTTGATATGAAGAACCAAGATTAGAGGTTAGTAAATGTGGTGATACAAAAATGACCTAAGAATTGAGAAAGTGCAATTCATGTCTTTGTAAAGGGGGTTTGCTTTGAGCACTTGTGGTAACATACGAAATTGATTGAGGTTGGTGGTGGTGGATTCTTATTGCAATGACGACAAGTAGTAATAACTAGAAAAGAAAGAAAGGAGGATAGTGATGTTGTTTTTTTTCTAAGGAAGGCGTTGTGTGTCAATTACTCTGAGGTTTGGGAGGGTAACTCTTAGCTGTACTTTTCTACTTGATATTTCTGATTTGTTTATGTGTACAAACTCAATGCATGCGTCAACTTGACAGTGAGTTACCAATGAAGGGTTTTACTGAGATTTCACTCTACTCTGGTCTCCTGTTTGATTTTTAGATTTTGAGAATTCAATAGTAGTTCATTGAGCCTTTGGATGATTGTAGGAATAGACCACATATACACAGAAAAATATGGGATTAATTTGAGAGTAACATACAGTCCGGTGGTCGAGTCTCAAATCTTTGTGTGTATGATATAACTATGCGTGTGGCTAAGTCAGAAAAACTTGCATGATTTATAGAAATATCTGATCGTGTGATGCTATGGATTCGTGACATGGCAGATAGCAAAGGTTCAACATCTTGTTTGGATCAGTACTTTGCGATTTTCTATGAATGGTATTGCGTGTATAAAACAATTCATATAGATTGGTTCGTGCCAGTAAGTTTAATGCTTACAGAACAAATTTAAAGAACCCATGGCATTATTGAAGATTTGAATAATGGACTCTTGCTAATTTTATGATTGTAGCTGGGTAAAGTACACAAATTCAAATATCAATGATGAAAAAATTGGTACCATAATATGCCATCGTGATACATGCAGGTAAAAAACCACAATAATATGCTTCTTAGTAAAGATTTGTTTAGGCTGGCGTATATTGTAAAGTTCACTATCAAATGAATCAGAATAACAATTTCTCAATCCACCATCGGAAACGAATGAGATTGATTAAAACATTTGTATATGAAACAAACAACGTCGGGTATTGAGTTTTCTGTTAGCCCAACCTTCAAATCATAACCAAGACAGACACTAAAACAGTTCCCGCACAACAATACATAAAGCAATAAAGTTTCTATTCCCGGTCTTGGTGAATCTTTATATAATGCCTTTCTTCATCTATTTATACAATTGTACCGAGGTTTGTGCATGCTTATTGCTTGGTGATGTGCGAGAGGCGAGTGAGACTTGGACTGGTCTATGGTGACATAGTAGGTTATGTAGCACAATATACATTCTAATCATACAACAGACTGAGAACATTGCACCAAGACTGTAAGCAGAGAAATGTATCAGAAAATATTCTTTGTCTGTTATTCATGTCTCATGTTTTGTTCATCTAGATACTTGAGTGTTAATGCACTGCCTGTTGTTGCATAGAGCAGCCGATCCGATTTCTGAAATTTCATATCGAAAGGTGAAAAAAAAAAAAAAATGGCAATTGCTGGTTCTATGTAAATGTGCAAACTTGATGAAGCATATCATACACGAGCGTGTACAATTATTTGAAGAGAATATTCATAAAACTTTAGCAGTATTTTCATATTTTGAATATAAATAACCACGATCGATAAGGTATAAATTCCTGTATAGCCGGCACTATCAGTCAGTTTCCTACTTCCCGTGTATTTTGCGTTTGGTCTCCAAGAGAGAAAAGAGAAAACCTTATCGATATCAGCGATATCAATAGCTAGTATACACGTATACACCAATATGTATATACTTGTCACTACTTCAATAGAAAATGTATGTAATTAGAACTAGGACGGAAGCCTGAAGTCCCTGAGCTTTCAGGTAAAATGTATTCAAGTCTTATATCAGTTAGTTATTAGTTTCAATTATTAAATGTGCTTTCTACTCACTAAACGTGTTGTCTCTTATCCGCGTTTTCTCTCAGCTGGTCTTAGTGCCTGTTTGGTGAC